>KN483233.1:54547-96898 GCA_000787095.1 Periophthalmodon schlosseri | reverse complement strand
TTTCATTGAAGAGTTTCACCATGTTTTGAAACAATCTACCAGGCCATACTTGCTTGCCAATGCCCGACCTTGTCAGATCTCAGAAGCTAAGCAAAGCTCGTTCTGGTTAGTACTTGATGGGAGACTGATGGGAATACAAGGTGCCATCGTGTGGGAAGCTGTGGCTCTACTGCATACTATCATTGTGTCCTTGAGGCAAGACACTTTACCCACCTTGCTGAGTATGGTGTGTGCATGGGAGTTGGCGGTGGTCGGAGGGGCTGATAGCGCAGATTGGTAGTCTCGCTTTCGGCTGCCTACCCCAGGGAAGCTGTGGCTACAGTAGTAACTCACCATTACTGAGTATGAAGTGAACAAATAATACTGTGTAGGTAACTTGAAAGGTGCTATATGAATCCATTGTGTTCTTATTACTAACCTACAAGCTGATTTAGGTTACGTTTTTGTAAATACAGGAAATTTTGAAAAATCCTGTATAGCATATATCCTGTATAGCACAAAAACTATGGGCATTCTTCTTTACATGGACATTAGCAAAGGAAGTAGCTCACTATTCATGACTATTCACGACACTCGTTTCTGACCAAATTATTTCCTGTTCCCTACTTGACAAATAAGATTGCTGACATAAAACACATTCAACTAGCAACTGTAAATATATCTAATGGCTGTTTTGCAGGGTAAATAAGTATGTGAATGCCATGCCAAGTACTAACTGCATAATGCTCTATCTGGCCAATCCTAGTATCAGGTATCACTATAATGTATTGTCTCATAATCCATGTGGACTTGAAGCCCCATGCCAAATGAGCACACTGCCTCATTAGATCTTTGTACCCACTTCCCTGTCCCACTGAGTTGTGTGTTTGTTGTTTTTGGAAATCCTCCCTAACACCAGGCTCACACCATCCATCACTGCGGCTCTGATTTTAATTCCACATAAGTGCCCATGCAAGCCAGTCGTGCTAATTAGCTTTGTGTTGCTATGCTATGCCAACCATCCCACTGTCTGGCATCAACATGTGCTTGGCTTTCTTGCGTATGCTAATGACGTCCTTTACCACAAATCCACAGGCAATGTCATCAAAAGCAGCGGGCCTGTCCATGTTAGCGATTGCATGGAGGTTATATGAAACATTAAGTTGAAGGAATGACCTCTATGGCTGTTTTGGAGGTGTCCAGCGGGCGGGAGGGGGTGTCTGAGAGCGTGTGGAGTGGACACGGGCGGCACACCTGATTACCAGTCGTTGGGGATGTGCAGGGGATTTTGGGCCAAGGATCAGGGCACAAGCAGGTTATCAAAGTGCTTACCTTATCTGGAGCTGCATGGTGCCGCACTGAGTCATACACAGACACAGAGGTCAAAGTGAGTGAAGGCGAGCTGAAAGCAACAAGATGGCAGGAGTAAAACATTCAGAGGTAGAAAAATGTGTGTATGCATATGCATTCAATAGACAACACAACATCTAAAATCCCTATATTTTAAAATTGAGACGGAGGACAGGTCAGAATTGTATGGTAGAATTTGCTGTAAAACTGTCAGATTGCAGATGTTTGACCTGGTTTATGGTTTATATGTCTGTAATTACTGGGCCTATCCACATGATACAAAAACTGGCTCACAATTCAACATCTTCTCAGTCAGTACAAACAAACAGAAGTGGGATTATGTTTCCACAATAGCTTCAGAAAGTGGTGCTTTTAATCAAGGTGAACACAACATATTTGATAAAGTTCACAATATGTATAATTTAGGCTTTGAAAACACATTTTTGACAACTTAGTCATAGTCTTTCACATTTGAAGGTGCACTGAGTAACCGATATGGAGTTGGATTTGCTTTGTTTGCCTGAAATGTTCCACAGTAGGTTGTATCTATCTCTGTGGAGACACCACCAGACCAGTGCTCACCAGAAAAAGTTGCATTGTGTGCCTTTAAAATAATACATGGGAAAAGTAATCCATTCATCTTTTCTAATAAGCATGACTGTTGTCAGCAGAAAGCACAGTGATACACATGCTGTTTAAATTAGACAAACACAACAGCTGCTAGCATCAAAGTTGGCTGGGTTGGTATCAAATGCATTTTGTATGGTGAAATGATGAGTCCAATGAAGGTGTAGGATTTGATATGTTTGATACAAATACCTGCTGCAAACGCAGGAAGAGGGCCCAGTGGCATAGTGGTTGTACCTCTGACCCTGAGCAGGGAGGTTGTGGGTTCAATTCACAAATACTGCCCTGTAATGGTGTAAAATGTAGAGTCCAGTCCAGGGCCTGGGAAACATTTGACTACTGAAAGGCTTCCTTCAAACCTCGAAAATGAGCTCATGTATTTTGCACAAACAGTCCGAGTGAGGGAAAAGGCGTGATAAATGACAAAGAGGTGCTAACAATACCAAAGCACCTCTGTCCAATGAACCAAACTCACTAAAAGAAAACACAGCAGCCACTTTTACTCAAAGCAGACTGCTGGACAATGTTCAGGCTATGATCGGAGATGATTACGTCGCTTTTCCATCTCTACCATCCAAAAACACTATTGTTCCTAGTGTATATTGTTATTCTTTGGAAATATTCAAATGAAGCCAGAAGAACTAAATCATAATGCATTTCTTTTAATTCTACATACACATCATCTGCCATCATCTGTTTCTCAACCCTAGTCCCCTGGCTGCATACTGTGAGGTCTGGCCCAGTGGCTGTTTTGCTTGCAGTCACTATAATAATGTGTTTTGACACCATCAGGTCTCCTGCAGTCTTCTGCTTTGACACACTATTGGTACACCCCCTCGTTTTCTCTTTAACAGTGAGAGGTTCCATTCAATGTAAAGGGTTCATTGGGTTCACCCTAAGCTAAACATGAGGTGCAGCACTTTGTCTTTGTCAGCTGATTGAATGAAATTACAAAGTGTTCACAAGGAAGAATGAGATTTGGATTCTAGTTGCCACCTGTGAAGTCAAAAAATACCATGAATGCCTTTGTATGAATATTAAAATAGGAAATAAGAAAATTTAATATTTTAATATTTTAAAGCACCACCATGTAATATTTTAGCCAAAAAATGACTAAACTAAAAGCATGTTTTTTTTGTTTGCTTATTTGTTTGTTTGTTTTTTTATGTCTGTCTAGTCCCTCAGTCGTCCAAGTATGATCCATAGTAAAAGGAAAATTTTATTCTGTCAACTGGACAAAAAGTTTTTTGAGTGAAGACGTTTCGCTGCTCATCCAAGCCGCTTCTTCAGTTCTGGGAACTGAAAAGTTGATCCTTTGGTTTTAATATTCCATCGTGTGGCATGAAATGTATCTAGCTTGGTGAATGTTCTAAAGTATCTAACTTTCTATTTCCATGAAATCGTGCACCTCAAGAAAGTTACATGGTGTTGCATAGTTTAAACAGTGTATTAATGCTAAAACAGTTACTCAATATGATAAATATATGATTAAACCAGTAAGCTATATCATTAAGGCCATTGAAGGGTAATAAGTAATTATAGTATTAGTATTAACTCAGGTTCAAGGGTACCTGAAAGTGGGTGGGAAATATTGGAAATCACGGGATACTTTGGGGTTTGACAACATTTAAAAATGACAGGGGTGAACCAGGTGATTCAAGTCAGGGACCAATGTTGACCCATGTGGCAACTGTATCTCAAATTCATAAATGAATGCTATTGTAATTTAAATATTTGATATACACTGAACACTTAACTTCTTTTCCCATGTCAAACTTTGACATCTCTCACCTCTCTCACCTCCATCTCAGCATTCCTTCAGCAGTGACACATAAGTTCTGCTGGCTCTCTGACTCACTGTGAGTCACGGCTGGACTAGTGCATGTGGAGATATAATGCCCAAATGTGGCCCCTCTGTTCTCCTTTCTGCCTGCTGTCTCGGGACCCTCTGTGACCTGGGCACATAACACACACAATAGTCACCAGTCTGTTTGACAGCTCAAAGTGGCACCTCAGCCCTGCCGCGCTCCACTGGAACGTGAAGTGGAAGAAATAATCTGTAAATCTGTGTGATCATGATGACATTCCTCTGCGGATTTGCCCCTAAAAGAATCCCTGTGTCCTGCTCCCTCCACACCTGCTGCTGCTGTAATCTTCCCTCCATATTGGATCATTAAGAGTTTTGACCAAGTGGGACAGTGCAGGTTTACAGTTACACTAAATGAGGACGAATGAGGCCCTAACCCACTTATTCTGCTTAGTCACAGGCTACAGATTTCTGGGTGGAGCGCACACTGTTTGTCAAGTTACAATGTATTTAATGTGAGGGTCCATTCAGGTGCTGACAGATACAATAACAGGCAACAGATGCTTGGACGTCAGTGGGGTAGATCTAATCAGAATTGTAGTGTATTTTTAATGCGGTAAACTTCAATATATTATAAAAAAAATATTAAGAGGAATAAAGCATGTTACATATAGGGGGATGCTCACAAACCCTCAAAGCATTGCGCTTAGTTGATGTTGCAATAGTTTTCATTCAGTTCTGAAATATTTATGTCTGATATGTCTTTCTGCCTATAGTCAACAATGTTGTCTGCCTTTTTCAACTTCATTGCAATGCAGTTATACTCAGGTGATGGGTTTAGTGTCCTTTAACTTTTGTTATATATCTATTACAATAACTAATGGTGTTTGGATATGAAAATGACCATTTCTCTCTTTTTATTTACATTTTTTGCAGACAGTGGCACTTGCCAAAACTCTGTTGGCTTGTTGTCCCACCTTCAGCCAGGGCATACTGTGTCCTTGGGCAAGAGACTTGACCCACACTGACTATGTATGTGGTGGTCAAGTAGGCTGGTGGCATAGACACATCTCAGTCAGCAATAGGGCAGCTTTCAGCAATATAAAATTAGGTACTACTCAAATACTAATCTTTTTCCTCATATTAGTGAACCTATAGTGTTTCACACTTTTCTTTTATCGTAGACTATTAACAATTACTAAAAATTTAACACTGATTACACCATACTAACTGGTTGACTTCCTAAATGCACTAACACTCCTCCTCCCTCATAAACCCATCCACCTGCGTCTGTGTGGCAGTAACTGGCCAATGAGAGCCGCTGCTAAAGGTGGCCGATTTACAGGCAGACCTCCAGCTGGCAGAGGAATGTCACAACCTGTGTTTGAGCTGTAAAGCCCGAGATAATTACAGTGGCACCGTGTCCAGCATCCAGCCCAAACAAGCACCTTTCGCCGGGAACAGGATCAGCATCTAATGTTATGTCTGGGCCCAAATTTACTCCTGTGCTGGAGGAGAAGAGGACGGAGTGCGGATGGAGAGGAGGAGAGGAGGAATGTGGAATATGCAGCAGGACTCTGACCTCTGTGAAGGTGAAGAAGGGCTGACATCATTACCATAGCTGGCATGTACGTGCTTGTACTGGAGTTCGGACGAGAGAAGGTACCTACAGGTCAAACAACATAAAAGAAGCAAGTTATGGGCCTATGTAAAAGCAGGGTGTTTGGTGTACGACAGACACATTACACCTGCCATAAGCATGTTCAAGCAGAAATTTGTATTATTCTTGTACAACTGTTGTAAAATTTGGCTACACCTAAGCTCACAAAATGCAAAGCCATAGAAATGTGCTGAGTGCTTAGTGGGATCATTACGTAAAGCCACATATGCTACTTTTTGGTAAAACAAAAAATTAAATCAATAAATTAAATGGTTTTTTTTTGTTTTGTTTTTGTTTTTTCAGCTTGGTTGTGATAATTGCACTTAAAAACTGCTTGTTTTCATGGAAATGTTGCTCCTTTGGCTATAATCCTCCACAGTATGGTCTGACCACCTCAGTTAAAAGTAATGGAATGTATTCATTGAAGAACTAACTAACAATATTAAAGTGTCTAATAAAAAATATAAATATAAAGGCTATATTTTTATTGTACATTCATCCTCAAAAAGGTTGACACAGGGAGAAGCAGATATTTGCAGATTTACTCACCTCTACTTTGCTCCAAAAGCCATAATATAGTGCATTGAGAGCATACATTTTAATATGTATCTCAGTCTTATTGAAATATAAAAACACAGACAACCAGACTGGTGGTCAATGCAGAGGCAAAGGGATCATTTGCTATAGTTTCACTGCCCCAACACTACTTCATTTCAGGCTCAGCCTTGAATCTCATCGTAAGGTCTGTTCCCTCTGTTCCACACGCACAGTGATCATCTTAATCATCTTCAAAACACATGATGTTCTGTGTTTATAACACAGAACATCATACAGAAGTTTGCTACAGGCTAGCAGCTGTAGGTCATCTGCCTTTTTTTTTTTTTTTTTTGCCTTTTTTAACCTTACTGAAGTTCGTCCCTAATCTGTGTGTTGCTGCCCCCGTGTGGACAAACGCTGGCTAACGCAAGTACAGGTTTGAAATCTTCACACTTTGTCCCATTTAATTTAATACTTAATATTAAAATTAATACTTTACATCTATGTACCTATCACTTGAGTCACGTGTCTATATAACCCTCAACAACTTCCAGACAGAGATATTTCTGCTCTGAGTAATTTCCTGTTTTTTTCTCTCAGCACCGACCTCCATCACACAATACCAGGAAGGCCCACACGTTATATTGTCTAGACGGCGGCCTGTCAGCTGCGTCTAATGCAAGAAACAACAGTCAGACCGAGACCGAGGGACTGGGGTCAACGAGGCCAATGCAGTAAATAAGCACAATATTATTACACCACCCATCAATTAATGTTGGGCATGTTTTTAAAGCCAATTTGAAATATAATCATGCGTTTTGTATTAAGGCACAATAACCTTTATAAGCAACGTAGAGGTAGCAAAGCTCAACTTGCCAAAAGCATTAGTTTGTGTTTGTACTTATATGTTCAGCCAGTAGAGGGGGTAATTACACAACTTTCTAAATGCGCGGGTTTCTTTTAGGTCATTTACAAGTTTATGACCTAATTTAACACCGTCTTATGATTAGGTAATAGTCTCGATAAAACGTGAGGAGAGATTCAAGCGAAGGCTTAAATACATAAAAGGATTGAAGGATTGAAGTACAGACTCTCATTTCTCTCCACCAAGCTATCAGCAATATTAGTCATTAAATATCTTCTCAAAATAATAGGCTATCAGACAGTACATACGTTTCTTTGTAATGGATCGAATTTTGTTACATTTATGACACAAAAAACATTAAAGAAAGAAGAAAAAGAAATGTAAACAAAACAAATGGCTAACTAAATGTAACTGAAAGGACATGATCTGAATGTTGAAAGTAGCTTTTGTTATGTTTTTTTTTTATATTTTTCCCTTAAAAAATCTTTCATATCTATCTTTCATATTTAGCCTGTGTATGTTGTATGATTACATGCTTGGATACCATTTTTTCCGATTTTTGTTTGTTTGTAATATTTGTTTACATTATTAGGTAAGTTGTTTGTTTCAGCGGGGAAGATGGGAAAAACATAAATTGTGTCCATAACTGTTATGTCATGTAGGCCCTAAAAGCAACAACGTGAAGTAACATAAATGATACAATAAAGAACAAACAAAAATACAATTGCATAAATAGAATGAAGAGGAGCCTATAATGTCTTAACCAAAGAAAACCGGTTTACAATAACTAGGCTACTACTAGTTACAGATTTAGAAGTCTTATTTGGAGAAATAAATTGGTACTAGAAGTTCAAAGGGTTTCCACATCCTCATGACATTTTCACTCTGATATTTCTCAAGTTGAACAATGTGTGACAATCCAAAAGTTGTGTTGACAAGATAAACTCAAGATAAACTCATCTGATCTGTGTTTTCAAAGTGCACCACAAATTTCAACTAAAAATATGGCATAATAGTGCACATCTTAGGTTACTCTACTCTGGAGACTTGGGATGTGTTATTGTTAGTGAAAGCTGCTGCAGATCGGCCCCTCCCCCCTCTGAACTTTAGAACTGACTTTTGCTCCTCTGTGCGAGCCCAGTATAGTCACTGCTTATTGCACGTGTGATGAAGAGGACAAGTCTGTTGAGTAAAAGTATGGGACAGAGTGTGTGGAGCCATCTCCCTCATGTCCAGTACCTGCCCTGACCTGGGACTTCAACATGTTATTAAATCTGGACAATGTGTGTAAAAAGAAAATGTACCTAAAAAATTAGGATAAGAAAACACAGGCACAAATGATGAGGATGAGTAGTACCCTCAGGGCTAAGCTGTGTCTGCGCACTGGCCCAGCTACACTGTCATACACAGCTGAAGACGCTCAGTGCAGCCAAAAAACACATCTGGCTTTCTCATAATGAAACGCAATAGGCCAACACTCACTCCGCTCACTGCAGATGAGAAGAGAGCAGTCAGTGTCACTGTTAAGTTTGTTTGCTCCAGTACCACTCTGGATACAGTTATGTACTGTACAAAAAGATCATGTGTTTGTTAGTACACAACTTCAGAATTAGGGAGTGGAATTAGAGAATTCTCTCTGAAGAAAGTGTATTCTCTTTGCTCATAAATTTACATATAAAATACAAAGACAATGGCTTTGGGTTAAAATTGTATTCAAATAGGTTATTAAACAAGTACTTAGTTCAAAATCAAAGATTATGGGCTTTATGTTAAGTCTTTAGGAGGTCCCCCTGAGGCTTCTCAGAGGGTCCTGGGCCACACTTGGGAACCATGGTCTGTGTTTAAAATGTGTGTACTATTTTTACTGTGGTTTTATGTTTGATTATGAATCGTAATAAATCCACCAAAACAAATGCATGCTCACTGTGCTATAGTGGTTTAAGGCATTGCACACGTGTGGTTACCATCTCGACGTCGTGGGTTTGACTGTTTACTGAATGTCTCTACCCTCTCTTCCCCCATTTCATGCTACAACTGCCCTATCCTTCTGGTGTTGCCTTTTTTTTAAACAACAACAAATAATTGCTCACTGTTTGATTAGTAGCCATGTTATTATAAAAACGATCTACTTTATTTATTTGTTTCTTTTTAACATCATTTTAAAAATAATATAACCTTCCTCAAAGTAGATTTTGACAGTATTACAGTTTGCTAACTTTGACCTAAAACGCATGTGCAAGTCTTTTCACACCTCATATTGATTGTCATAAATTTTGCCAAACCCAAAGCCTCTCTTCTCTGGCCCACTTCTCCTCTCCCTCCTCTTTTCAACATCCTTGCACAATAACACAGAGAAGTTGCGCTCGGATTACACGTTCAGGTCGGCCCGCTCAATTGCTCCCTCGGGCCAGAGCAGAGGTACGGGATGGGGGGGACAAGAGATGGAGGAGGAGGGGGTGGTTCTTCACATGTCCGGGCCTGTAGTCCAACCTCCTGCACCTGTTCTGGAGGCTCATTCGCGCTGTACTGACACCTGTAAAGCAGCTGGGGCAGACAGAGTATGCCCTGGTCTGTCCCGTACCCCATGACCCCTCACTGTATACGTGTCCATTCATATATGTGAGTGTAAGCAGTGTAATGTGTAGAAGCATAATCATGTTGGTCATGCATATCCGGGAACCACCAGGACCGAGTGTGACCCCAGCAGGAGCACGGATTGTGGGGCAGCGCTGCTCACAGCAACCTCCCCGCCCCCACACGATCAAGGCCAAATATATCAGAGTCTGATCAAAAGGGCAAGAGGAAAAGTAGTTGTTGATCACACAGTGGAAGAATTCAAATCAAGTCAAGGCAGCTGTTAAAGGCCTCATTACGGCATTAAACCAATATATCTTGCATTTCTTGAATTACAGGTGCTTTGTTGCCAAAAACAAAATGCCTTGAAAAACATACATCCTTATTGTGAGTGGGTGGTCTTGTCTCTCCACAGATCTGGCCCGTAACTAGGCCTAGTGGCGTCACCTGTTTGTTTCCAAGGAGGTTTAATGCCATACTGTGGAACATGGGGCAAAGCAACTACCATACAACAAACAGGTGGTGGATCCTTCACCAGAAAACTTACAGAGTGCTACTTTAAATGCATATTGTAAGGAAAGTGTGCATGCATGCAGTTATAATCATGTAACAAAATCTATATAAGTAATACAGCAACACTGAATAGTTATAATAACATATAAAATGTGTAAAAATACAATGTAGTACCAGAATACAGAGCAAGTATAATATGAACTTTGGTCAGTGTTTACAAACCACCTCAACAAAACAACCACCTTAACCTTTTCTTTTGTCAAAAGCTCACAATGCTATGAATACATCAATCTTCAACAAGACCAGATTTATGACAGATAATATGTGTATGTAAATCGTTTTAGGATATGTCTATGCAAACACTGCAGTTGCTACCATGAGCTTGTATTTCTCTGCTAAGACTTGTCACCAAATGAAACTCTCTCACAGTGGCTGACAGCCCCACTACAATCTTCAGAATCTGTCACAAATGTCATTGGCTTTTCTGAGCCTCTGTGGTCAGAAGTATGCATGTGTTATGTGTTTATGAGACTGTATCTGGAGCAGTCCCGGGGGACTGCTCTTTCATTGTGTATTTCAGTATGAACAGCTTTATGTCACCATGGTAACCATCACTGACAGGAGGAGCTGCTCACATGAACTGCAGTTGTGTGATGCCATGGTACAGACTCTCATATCCTAACCCGTTCAATGTGTGTCACCCATCCCTCTATTTCACAAGGACTGCAGTAATGTCGGAGTTGCCAAAAACACAGCACTGGCTCATTCTTTAAAATGACAAGAACATAATTACAAATCTTGTAAGTTAGCCTATTGCATGTGGGTGTTTTTGAGATGTGTTTATGGAAGGTTTTTGCTCGTATCCAATTGTAAAACTACTTTTAACAGTCTCACCTGTGCAGAGCCAAAGTGACAGCTGACTTATGGTAGCACTAAATCCAAGTGTCTAAATGGAGCTACATACAAACATGTTTTGCCTGCGTGGGTTGGTCAGGGCTGTCAGGGGCTTTACTCTGCTGCTCCTGCTCTGCTCTGTGTTCCCATCACTCTTGTTCATCCTCTTTCAGGCTCTTCATAAAGCATGTTGCTTTCTATGAAACGGCCTCTCTGTTAACTCCACTATCTACACAGGCCTACTTCTATGTTGTGTTTTGTGTGCCTGTCCCTCCTCCTCCTCTGTTTGACTAAGTCTGTAGTAGTCTGTAGTAGTAGTAGACAAGGCGGTCTCTGTCTGAGCAGCTCTTGTGTGAACACATGCATGTGTGTTTGAAACTGTTCATGTTGTGTGTGTGTGTGTGTGTGTGTGTGTGTGTGTGTGCGTGCATGTGTGTGTGTGCATGTTTAAGCACGGCTGGGCAGAGCCTGGGGGCTGTCCTCCTTTGTCCTCCCTACATCTCGAGAGATGGATGTGTCTCCAGGGAGTTGGGCCCTGAAGAAAAGCACCTCAGCTCACTCATATTAAATTCTGCTGAGCAAATACTCTCTCTGCTTTCACAAGTTTCACATTTAGACTGAAAGTTGGTTCATTGATTATCATTTCTGATGTGGACTGGCTGTAACTATGTGCACACATATTTTACCTTTAAATGGATCTTTTTAAACTGACTCAATTTTGGAACAAATAATAAAAAAGATTCAATTGGTCATTTCTATTTTAAAACATATTATTTTCATATGAAACTGGAGTGCTGATGCATATGAAGTCACTGCACACTTTTTAGTCCTACTCATCTCACTTGTTCTTATTGGCTCATAAACTCTATTTGGGCTCTTGTTATTTTAAATATTTTTTTAATAAGAAATCTCTTCTCTTTTTTCCACTCACCCCTACTCTACCCCCACCTTCTTTTATCCTCAGCACCTGTGGCCCCTCCCCTCCTCTCTCTCCGTTTGGCCGATCGCCTGACAAACTTCACAGCTTCTTGCGTGAGAGCTCTGATTCTCGCACGCAATTTGACAGCGTAAAAAATGACATAAGAAAACGATACGGCCCATTGTCTTAACTTCAGCTGCTACTGCCATGTTCTGCCACCTTATTTGTCACCATATGGACAGTTCATTCTGTTCTCATTTTAAGTAAAGGGAGATTTTAATAGCCGTGCACCTGCTGGCTAATAAATGGTACAATAAAACAGCTGGGGATGTAAAACGCGATTTCCTTAAGTTCAAATCGTGCCAGGTCCTCAAAAAGTATTCTTGCTATAAGCCCATATGTTTTCAATAACCATTCCCACTCTTGTTTGGAAGACCTTTGTATGCCGATAATCACTTTGTCTTGTCACATGTTGTATAAGGAGTGATGGATTGGTTTGAGCACGTGGCATTGATTGGGCTACAGTAATCTGGTGACAGTCTCTCAAGGTTATGGTGTAACGTATTGCTCATATTGTTTCCAGTGCACTTCGCTCCGCTGTAGGAGCATGGCTGCTTTTCATTAGCCCTCCTGCCAAACAGCCATCAGTCTCATTCACAGCTATTGACCGAGAGTCAGTTGAGAAGAGGAGCTGCAGAAGTTAGGGCAAGCTTTCAAAGTGTGTGCCAAACAGTGCTCCAGCCAATGTGCTGTTATTATAAAGTTCAAATTACTAAAGTAGTGATTTTATTAAGCATTTGATAAAAAGAGACCATTAGACACGACAAGTACTGAACATTTGTTGGAGAACGGTGGGAGTGAAACATCTGGTTGTTTTTCTCTCTTACCTCTACATTCGCACATGCAGGTTTGGGACTGGGACTTGAGCTGAACACCTATGACTTGGCTGAGTAGCTAGCACTAACGCCTTCCCATCTTGGGCTATGTAGGACCTTTTACTATGGAGTTTGCATGTTCTTCCCGTTTCTAGGTGAGTTTTCTCCTGGCACTCCGGGTTCAACCCAAAATATGCAATGGGCAAAGGTATTGTGTAGTTAGATAAACGTGACCAAGACCATACCTCAAAATCTGGAGATGGGTCCCCGCACGGCTTTGCTGTTGGCCACAGTTCCTGAACAGCTTCTCAACAAGCCAAACATTCATTATATAAAATTATATCATTATAAAGTGTTTAATAGTAATGGATTTATTGCAAATACAGTTTTGAATTGAATTGTTTAAAATACTATAGATACAACATTGCTGAAACTGAGTGGATTTGATCAAGAAGGAATAACCTCATATTTTTATTCCACTAATATGGATTTGGCTGATTTATGTTTTGGTCTACTGAACTTGAACAGAGTAAAAAGCAGCAGCCATAAGCCATGTTTTGGGTGGTTTCATGTGAGTTCATTATGAGGCTTCATTCAGGGTAAAGATAAAAATCTACAGGTAGTTATGAGACTAACAGAGCATTTATGTGATCATTGCTCTTAAATGTGTGATCCTGAAACGCTCGGATGTGGCCAGGAGTAAAGGCTAATCCACATCATGTGACCACAGTGCTTTGACTCAGCCTGGACTAAGAGGAGAGCAGCAATTAGACCGGCCCATCTCCCACCACCGACACTGGAGTCACCCTATGGCCCCCTTTCATCTAGCTCTCTAATTAGCCCCAGCCCAGGAAATGAACAAAAAAAATCTTTTGTTTTCACACACACAAATCCATCCTCATCTGGAGAAGATTGCATCGGACTCCAACAACAATTACACAGTATGTTTGCTTCTCAGGGCTGGGCAGATTTTCACACAAAAGCTCAGTGGGTGCTGCCAAATGCGCTCAGCTGGCCACTTTCCAAAGAGAGACTAACCGCAAGTCACATCCACTGCTCTGGTGCAGACTATCACCTGGAGCAGTGGAGAGTCCAAGCACCCCGCTGGGACAGGAGATTAGGCTTTCTAAAACAGCCCCCTATGGCCCCAAGGCTTTCTAATGGGCACAGTGTAATAACTGGTACAACAGGCTGATCAACAGTGCAAATGTGGTATAATAGGAACTGGGCAATTTAAGAAGTGAGAATTGTTCCACTGTTTCATAGCCTGTTATTGACTGTTCAGTCCAGTTACCTTCTGTCCTTTTGACTTCTCTCTTCTGTGCAGGCTGTATGCAAGTGGCATTCTGGGGACCCTTTCTCTCACTAACTGTAGATTAGTGACAGTAAGGGGATTTGATTTGTTATGTCATATCCATGCCACAATCCCACACAATGCACAAGCTACTACTGATTGAGACTGGTAGATGTAGTAAAAACAGCAAAAATATTAAGGACATATTAAGGACTGCAGTTAAAATGCAAACTGGACAATGCTTATTTACTTATTATGTCAAATACTTTGGCAAACTGCAGACCTCACAGCCATACGTGAATGCAGACATAACAGTAACATAAACAACTAGCAAAGCATGCAGGAAGTTAACCATAAGATGATAACACCACTGTCTCACTATTATGTATAATTGTACAACTTTAACACGTGTTGGATTTCAGTTTGATAAAGCCAAGGGAATGTTTTGTCTCCAAACCACTTCTAATATTCTTGCTACACTATCTGCTACACTTTTTGTTGACATGTGCACTATGCCAGCTGTAAACACCAGTCCCTCATTAGCACATGTGACCACTTTGTGCGCATACGTACACACACACACACACACACACACACACACACACACGTTGGGTTTCCATACATTTTGGGGACATCACATTGACTTACATTAATATCCCCAAAGCTGAACCTAATCTTAACCATAATCACTACTTGACTAGCTTTACCTAAACCCTAACCTTATCCTATTTTAATCCATTTCTTAACTTTAAACCATGTCCTGGATAAGAAAGTCAGTTCCCTATGAATTTAAATTGTATACAGATTTTCATCCCCACACTGTGATAAATACCCGCCCACACACAGTCACACATACTCACATTCACACGCACGCTTTGAGTCGCACACACAATCACACGTGCACACTCGAGCGCCACATGACCAGATGAAGAGGAACCATTGTTTGGCATCACAGGACCTCTTAGCCAAGACACACTGTGCACTCCTTCTGCTTTGACGTTGTACTGCAAACCACCAGTCTAGTTTGAATATTCTGTGGTCTGCAGGCTTCCACACATGATCCTCTGTCCACATATCTGTCACTAGTGTCTGTATATAACCACTCACTTTCGCCTGGATCTCGCCCACACTGATCCGACCTCATAGAGCTGTCATACTGTGGCAGTCTGTGACAATGCCAAGCCATTAGCCCACTGAGCTAAAAAGTACCACAGGTCAAAGCAATGACCCCTGTCTATAAGGCCTGAAGGGAGTCCGAAGGATCAGGGGTCAAAGGTCACAGTGGGGCGGGCATAAATGACCAGCTCTAACCTCTGTTCTCCATTCGGGCCGCACCGGTCACAAGGCAAACATGTTAGCCTATGATTTATGAGCTAATGCGCTTTTTCGCCACGTTTGTTCTCCAAGGCTATTTGTAAGTGTTGACATTTACAACTCTAACCTTTTTCCACCTATTGCTTATAAAACAAACTGTGAAACTGCAGCAGGAAAGAAGATATTTTAACTTGTTTCTTGCAAAAATATACAGGGCATAATCTTTAAACTATTTTATTCTTAGAAGTCAGGAGAATTACCATATATACCTGGAAAGTAAGAAAAAAAGCCCTGTGTTTTCACAAAAATAAAAAAGGGAAGCAAAAGTATAAAGCATTTGCATCTGACCTAAGCAACACTCCACAACTTTCTGTGTCATGAAATACATATGAAAATTTTTATGAGAATCAGCTAAATTAAATCCGAGTTAATAAAATGAGTGCAATGTGGGATGGTTGTTGCATGCATGTGTATGCATCTGTGCTAGCTGTCATATGATAAGGGCTTGAATTCACACCTATGCTACCTCCAGTTTCACATTGTTGCATTGACAGTTTACTGAGTTCTGAGCAGTCAAGCACATCCAAGAGAACAGTGGAAATTCCATCGCTGCATAGGTGCATGGCTGTGCAGTAGGGGGACTATGGTGGAGCACACCAGTAGCAGCTGGTGAGGGCTGCAGACACAGCTGTGTGAAACCACAGCTCCTCCAGGGAAGTGCACCTGTGACTGAGTCTGACCTGAGAACCACATCCCCTGCGTACCACCGACAGCACACAGCCAGAACCTCAGCGCCCAATGTACTCTCCTCACACACAACTAAGGCAGCACATGGCTTGTAGGCTACAGTATGTCACTTCTGGGGAAAATGTTGTTGGTTCAGATCCTGCTCAGGCCAATACTGTTGGTTGTATTTTATTGTTAATTTTACCTCCACAGACCCATTCTCCAAAATCTTGAGCAAAGGGTCAATCAATTTACCAGATGCAATCTATTTATTATTATAGTTGATTTTTCAACAGATTTGTTGATGAGGTTAATAACAAAATAATTGGACATAGACAAATCATGATGTTTGGTTTTGACAGTGTGTGTTGTTATTACAGTTGGCTCAGAGACGTTGATAAGACCTACGCTGTTACAGTCCTATAAACTCTCTTGTCAGTTTGTTGATTTTGGAGTAGCAGGGGCTGATACTGTTTCATTTTAATGGTAGACCTTATCATATTTAAGCATAATGTACTGTAACCCATCCTCGAGTGGAAAGATACAAATTTGCAAATATGCAACATTTGACATTTTACAAAGCAACAAAACACTTCTAACACCACCAGTACTCTGCTCATGTTGTGCACTTTGAGTCTTTGTGTCACAATTCCTCCTGATTGTGTCTGAAAACAAGGCCGAGTGCCACGGTGACTTCCTCCTTGCACACCGGTGCCCCTGCTGGCTTCCTGTGTCACTGTGATAAGCCATCCCCTGATACTCCTCTAACAATAGAGCTGTAACAAGAGGTCAGGCTGTACGCACGGCTGCCAAGAAACGATGATGCCACTCCATGTGTTTCAGGTTAGGCCTAACTCAAAACAAATCCTACTCCAATCGCACACAATTAGGACCAGTACAACTCACTTCAGGATGAGGGGGTTACTTGGCTTAGGTAATGATGATATACCTGTGTGCTGTCAAAACTTATCAGGGCAATCGCGCTCAACTGGACTTTTAAAAACCAAACTAATTATAATGTTTGTTTGTGGATCCTTGTATTTGTTACGTCAGAGAATTTAAACTAATATATCTTAATTTATGAGGTGTGGAGTTTCAGAAAGTCAGTTTTAACAAGGGACAAGTTGTGTTTTCGAGGGCCAAGTAAAGGTAATTACCAGTTCAGTTTGTGTTGTATTTTTTGATAGCGAATAGACAAAAAACAAGTTAGAAATTGTTTTTGGCAGAATTTGTAAACTATGGGACTAGAGAATGGATAGGGTCATTTTAGCAAGGACAGTTGATTTCACTTTTGAGCACTTACAAGACAGAGGCTGAAAATATATGAGATGTCTAGAATTTGTATGGAAAGTATAGTTTATTATCTTCTTATAGGGATTTGTCCACTGAATTTGACAAATTTGGTAACCACAATGCAAAACCCCTGGGAATCACATAAAGAAAATGAGCAAGCTTTGGTCAGTACTACCTAGCTGGAAGATTTTACCTTTTGTGCAAGCTTACTACGATTTTTACGATTTTTTTTTTAAATGTGGACATATCATAATTGTTGTGGCTTTAATTTTCCTTTTAAACATGCTTTCAGTCACCTTGGGATTAGCATTTCACATTATCAAAATTAAAATAATGTCTACATTTGGAAAAAAAACACTGCAGAAAGAGTCCAGTGATGGTTTATAGACTTGAACTGCGTGATAGAAGTCCTGACTTTTACCTGTGACGTAACAATCTGGGAAAATTTTAAACAGAGTGATTTGTGAGGACTCAGAGAAGACGCACGCAAGAAATATTTTGCCATGACGCTTTTGAAAAATTATTAACATTATTCCGGAAGAAGCCAGTAAGCAACATACATACATCTGCGCATTATAGGTTTTTACTCTGGCTTGCTTCACAAACACATTAATATTTCTGCACCTTATATGTCATCTCGCCTGGTTCAGTCCAACATAAAGCCCCCTGTTATAAATCTCTATTGTTAACTGCAAAGTGATGAATAAAATGCAACACAAAACATCTGCTTGTGCCTGTGTGAACCCTCGGCCATGCCTCATGAATCCTGGGAACTGCTCCTTATTTAGAGGCTGCATATAAAATCGTGAACCCAGGCGTGCTGGTGCCAAGCTTTCACCACTACAGATATGAGACACATGTTGGCTCTGAGTCTGGCTAAATAGAAAAAAGTCTACCTGTCAGAATAGTGGCAAACAGCAAACATATTCTATCTTTTGGGTTGTCATGGCTAAGTTTAATGCCTCTAGCCAGGGAACGTTGCATGTAAAAATTATATGACAGTTTAATATTTTCAGCCAACAAAGTGCAATCAATGAAAGCAGGGTTATAGCTCTTAACAACAGCATCCTGAATACACATTGACATTTAAATATTGAGAATAAGCACGATTTCCATTCTTCTATTGTCTGACATGTTTTATTTCAAAGTGCTCTGAGATATTGCCGGTGACTTATGGAAATAGGGCTAACTTTCCAAAATGGTGGATGAATCGCAGACAAAGGATGAGAGATGAAAGCGTAAATTGCGATGCAGATCCGTCTTTAGGACATCAAACAGTGTCTCCAGCAGTCCACGGGCTCCGGGGAGACGCTTGGGTAATTTCCTGCCAGGGAGAGGGCCGGACATGTGGGGACATCAAAGAGGACGGACTGGGGACGCCTCTGCTTATCTGTCCTTATCGTCTGCACTAGTATTATTTTGACAGTCGCACTGGGCATAGGCAATTAATGGCTATTAATTAAAGATCTTGAGTCAGAGCCTGGAAGTGGTAAAACATCTTGATTTTCTTGTTTTTCTTTTAAGACTTGATTGTTCTAAAGTGGTCATAAAGGCATGTGGAGTTTTGTGCATTTAAACTGGTCATCTTACGGATTTATTAGCAAAAATAACAACAACAAAAACATGGAAAATGACAATAAAAAGTCAACTGAATGTTTGTCCCTATTTTTATTCAGTTTACTTGGACATTTCCATCTGCTTCCCTTACAGTGACAACAATGGCATACCTTTATAAGGTTCTATCCTTCTATATTGTTGAAGGTTTAAAAAAAATCATCATGTAAGCTTTTAATTCCACATGCACACACGCCTGTATAATAATTTGTCTGATAGATGATACACTTTATTCTCCCTGTAGGCAACATACCCAGAACTATAGCTGTAGGATTGTAGCTAGTGCATGTTTTGAATTGATGGGGAATCCCAGAGAAAATACACCAAGACACTGGGAGAAATATGCAAACTGTGCGTAGAAAGGCCCGAGCAGCCCGGCCCTCAAACCCAGAACCTTCTTGCTGTGAGACGTGAGTGCTAGCCACTCAGTCTTGGCACAATGGCGCCAAATCATTTTACCTTAGATATCTTGCAGGGGTCCCTCAAGGCTCTGTACTAGGACTGTTCTCTATCCACATTAATGACTTGTTAATTTGTAGCATTTATAAAATCTGGCATTTTAAAAATTGTTCAGTGTCCTCAAATGCTCTAGTTAGAATGTGTTTGACTTATGGCCCCTCGGTGAAGTCGGATGACGTTAAACCCATCTCGCTGTATGTTATGGTATAACATTATTAGGCCTGACGTCTTATTTGACAGGCTGTCAGGGAGAGTGAGCTGTACCTATGATGTATTACACCTCTAGTGTTACCTCAACCCTGTGCCACAAATCCTGCTTTACTCTAAGACCTGAGAGAAAGCCCAGAGGCTACACAGCACAGAGCAGAGTGGATATGGCAATAATACTGTCGAGTTACAACAGAGAGTGGGGCTTAGTATATCTCTAATGATGTGTAAAATAACACCAGAAATGTACTGTTAAGAAGTCGTCACTGAACTACAGAAGGAAACATATATATAACTACTACAACTCCTACAAGATATGGCCATTACTACTCCTGCACTTCTGTTGCTACTATTACTACTATAACATGCTTTGACTAATGTTATTGTCGTGATGTTTTTGTCTTATGCTACTATTATATATCTATATAGGAAATTATAGCTGTTACTGAAGCTATTACCACCACTGCTTCTGCAATTTTAAGGATTTGATTAATAACCAAGATGTTGGCTCTAAAATGTACTTTAAAAAAACATATTAAACCATACTGCAAATGTATCAAGTTACCTATCTTTTTCCAATCTTGTGTTTATATGTAAAGAAACAAGCTATAGTCCTTGTGTTTGTGCGCACATGTCCCGGGGCGCTGTTACCTGTCAGGGCTATAATTTAGGCGAGCCAGCCGGGAGGAGGAGGGGGGTGTCTTCTCAGTCTATACAATATAGCCTCAGGTAACACCGCTAAGCCCACGAATCTGAGTCAGGCCACTACGGAGAGGAGGAGAACAGCCCAATTTGCAATGAGGGCTAAGGCTTGAGCTTTTGGAGCAGCTGTACTTGTCAACAGATTAATGCATCAACCAGAGTGACAGAACGGGACCCACCTCCTGTCAACCCCTATCTTCACATGCTATAGCCCCTTATCATTCCTATGGGACGGACACTCTTATGGCTCTTATAGGCAGGTGGCAGTATTGTTGTGGCCGGGGCTGTTAGCGTTTTTTAAGATTGCGGTTATAGAATTTTCCACTGGCACACTCCTTGCCTGTCAGTGCAGTGCGTGTCAGTGCAGTGCTAATGTGATCCAGATGAGCTGAGGATAGAGGGATGAGGGGGAGACACAGCCCTTTAAGAACGGAGGAGATTGCAGCGCTGCAGGTGTGTGCGAAGCAGGGACTTACAGTAACTAATCGCCACTGATCATGTTACTCCTTTCCATTGAGATGCACTGAGTGACCTAGCAGTTGTATTAAGTAGAAAAAAAATGTATAATGTGATAGTAGCCCGGCTGTCAAGTTAATCAGGAGCATAATGGTTCAACATTACAATAGTTTGTGTGTGAGTAGTGAAAGGCTTTATAGCTGACAATTTATTAGTAAAAGTTAGATCCATGAAATGTAGCTACAGTTTCTACTCATACTTTATCTTATTTTGATCTTACACACTTTCTAACACATTTGTTTTGTTTACATGGGCAAATATGGTAAATGGTCACCTTTTTTATATAGCACTTTTCCACCTTCAAGGCACTCAAAGCGCTTTACATTAAGGAACCACTTACCCATTCACACACACATACATATACCTATGTACGCAGACACTGGTGGGTTGCCCAAGGACACAACAACAGCATTCATCTGTGGGAGCTGGAATGGCACCACCAACCTGTGGGACAGTGGATCTGCCAACTCAAAAAAAACATGAGTTACAGTTTTCTCATAGGAACCAAAAAAGACAGCGTTGCAATATCTCTGATGTGGTTTATATTTTCCACAAACAGCTTAGTTTAGTGGTTTTCAGACAGTGACATGCCCATCCCCAGTGCCCTTGCCTCTTCTCCTGGCTGCTGCGGTGAACCAGGTTGCCCTCTGCATAGTCATCCCTGCTTGTTTCTACACAGCCACAGTCCAGTCATAACGGTCAGCCCATCCGCCATTACTGTTGCCAACACATTTTGTTTGATGTGTTCATGTTCAAGGAGTTTTCAAAAGCAAAGCATGTTGGCTAGGGGTACATCCACTGTTTGTGCATGTGAGGGTGAGAGGGGCTGCCCACACAACATGGGTCAGTTGGGTCAGCCGCTTCCCTTTGAAGATGTGTGTGTGTGTCTAGCCCAAGGACAACGCAAGCAAAGGGACAAGTGGTATTAAGTTGGCTACGGTTTAGTCAGGTGCACTGAAGTCATCAAAGAAATGTTTAGATTTGAAGAACTACTCTCACGGTTTTATTTAACAACAGGAGTGTGTCATCTGGAGGGCACTTGATTGTAGTGCCCACATTAAACACTTTACATGAGGGGATTACCTCAGCAGGTTCATGTCAGGTACTTTTCTCATAATACACTTTCTTATAAACTATATAAGATCATGAGCTCAGCTTATTCAGCCAAAATATAAACCACAAAAAAACATCATATGTGGTTAAAGTGGATTTTGTGGTCTTTTCTGGGTTCTCAGAGGTACTGCACTCTAGCACTATTAGTTGCCGCATGTTTAAAAGAGTAAAATGTTTACTATAGCATTTTGCTGCTTCCACAACACTGTCACTAAAACTGTGACTGCATAGTGTTGCATAACTTATCTGCTACTGTCTATTGTACTATAACTAAAATGTAAAATGTTATAACTATAGTGTTACTTCCAAAATTGACACAAACATTATAATAAAATTTTGTTTTAAAATGCATCAGAAGACTTTTTCGTAGTTTTTAGATTCCTCCTTGTGGAATAGATCTTTAAAGCCTTTTTCTTCCAGCAACAGTAAAACAAATCCATGCCAGCAGAAGTGCAGTGATACACAGTCACATGATAAATCTCTATATGAATGCCCTGTTTATTATGATTTACACCACACACACACACACACACACACACACACACACACAGTGGAGTGAGTGGGCTGCTGCTTTGTTCTGAGCTCTGACAGTCAGCGCAGGTCTCTGGGGGAACATGCTCAAGTTGAAAGTCAACAAGCTCTGTGAAGTGGCTGCTTTTATCTGTGTGCACATTATGTTTGGGCAAAATAAATCCAAATGAGCAACTTCTGTCAGTACAATTTTGAATCATAAACATATCATTGCTATAAATACACTGTATGCACCAGCTCATGCACTGCAGCTTGTCAGAGAGACCAGAGGATATTGTGGTGTGCACTGGCTTCTCTCTGGGCTGAGGTCCGGGAACATGTCAGGGCATGTATTCTCTCAACAGACTGTGTGTGTATATGTGTGTACCTGTGTGTATATGTGTGTGTGTGTGTGGGTTGGGGGTGGGGGGGGTGCGGTTACCACCTCTGTGTCATTTAACAGCCCCCATAATGAGCCTTGATATTAGCACTCATTATGCTAATTGCCCTCAGATGGTAAAGCCCATGTCTGTTAATCTAATCTTACATCAGTGCAGAAGGGAACTTGAAACATGGAGGAAGGAAACACATGTACCTGCCATAAGTGGTGCAGGCAGAGTGTAAATAGCCTGGGTAATTTCAATGACAATGCGTGTTTCTAATGCCCTTTGCCCCAAAACAACCAAAGGGCTTTTTGTGTTTGTGAGTTTTTTTCCCCTTAGTGAAATCTGTGGTCGAGCTATAGCCAGGCCAGGCACACCCACTCAGAGTCAAGAGGTTTAGAGCACCATCTGTTTATCCAAATTGGCTGGCTTTCATTTGCAGTGGGGTCTTGTTAAAATCTTTTTTGATTGCAATATTATGAAGCAGAGTTGAATTGTTTTGTTTATTTTACTGAAGAGAAAAACAAGATCAGATTTTATTCATACATTGATACACTGAACCTACCTTAAAACCCTGTAAAAACGCTGTGTAATGGTGCAGACTCTGTCACATGTTTGTCTCCATGGAGTTAATCATTATTGTAGCATTTATTTAATTATGGGTTGCATTGCTAAAAATTCTCTTGAAAACATACACATTTCCTGTGAATGGGGTCGCCTCTTCACAGATCTGACCTGTAACTTGTAACAAAGTCATGCTGTGGAACATGCATGACTTTTACATACATGTTTTATAGGTTGTTACACAGTGTGGAGCATTCTGGCCTAGAGGTGGGCAATATTAGCAAAATTAATATCTTGAGATTTTTTTTTTTATTTTTATTTTTTTACTTTTGTGTAGTTGTTCATCATCTTGTAATATAGGGACACATACAGTTGAAACCAGAAGTTTACATACACTATATAAAAAGGAGGAGGAGGTATGGGCCAAAATTCCTGCCAACTATTATGAGAATGTTTGTGGAAGGATATCCAAAACGTTTGACATACAGTTTAAAGGCAATGGTACCAAATACAAATGAAATGTGTGTAAACTTCTGACTTTGAGAAAGTAATGAAAAATTGTTTTAAAAAAAATCCTTCTCTCATTATTCTGGCATTTAGCAAATAGAAATAATTTTAGTAATCCTAACTGACCTAAAACAGGAAAGGTTTAGTCCGATTTCATGTCAGACAGTGAGAAAAAATCGTATGTGTCTTTTTATATAGTGAATGTAAACTTCTGGTTTCATCTGTACATTCTTTCTGTTACAGTTATACTTGAACTGTTTTGCAGCAAGAAGCCAAAGTTTTAGTGCCAGTGACACGCTTGATGGTGGTCCTTTAACAAGTTCGAAAGAATCTATACAGCCATTCATAATCTCATAACTGCAGGCAAAGAGCAGATAAATCCCAAAGAATAGTGTCGTTTTTTACTGGCTGAGGTCAGAGGTTAAAAAAGCATTAAATGTATAGACAATTGTGCTCTTTACTGCAGTGGGGGCTGAATATTTGGTCAGGGTAATTCATTTGGTACAGCTGTAAATGTTTAATATGGAGAGATGGGAAACATATCTTTTATAAGTAAGTCATTATAATCGTGAACAATCGGGGGGCCTCAAATTTGGATGCTGTGGATGGCTGTGTAATTCAAATGGAGCGATGCCAGGAGGAAGAGACACTCCACATGGTGAATGAGTTGACTGTACATGGAGGAGCTACGGTGGCCTGGAGGCAAAAACAAAATCAGACCAGAGACAACAAGGTCAAGTGTCAAATTTTACATGTCAAAACTTAAACCATACATTCCCATATTTACTATACAATCTACATTTCAAACATAATTTAAGTGTATCTTTGTTTTAATGACAAACTAATGCAGATCTCATGATGCCACGGTCAGCTGGTGTGCAACGTGGCGCCAGGCCTGGATAATGGCTTCTTGTGTGTGCTCAGATAAATCTGTGTAATAGTAATATTACACTTAAGTGGTGTCTCCTTAAATCATGCTTTGAGCCGATGTGAAAGGCAACAGAGTAAGTGGAGGGTAATTTGACCCATGTGCACCATGACCTGTTTGTAAACCCTGGAATAAGCAGCACTATCGCACGAAGATAAGGTCTGTTGTTGGAGTATGTTGATGGAGTTGTTTAAAGGGACAGTGCTTTGGACGTGCTCCTTCAGTATGTGCATTTGCATTAAAAGGTTGAACCAAAGGAGAAAGTAGGTATTTAAATCTAAACTTGTTCCTAGCTCTCACAAATCCTTTGGCACATCACTATGCACACACTGCATGCATACATTTCTTGGCCACTAGCAAAGCTTTAGAACAGCTTTTCAGACAGAAAAATGTAGCAGAGAGGACCATCCTTGTACAGCCAATCAGCTCTCATCTTAAAGCGTCATATAGTAACTCACATGGATGTTTCTTAGAAGTTTGATTTTTGTCACAAACGTCTGCTTTTACAGTACACTTTCAGGGCAGGAAAACAAAATGTACAAATGTATTAGAAAAGAGTTGGGTACTTGAGCTTTAACCCAAACTTAGAAGTGAGCTTTGGGCAACACTGACATTTTTTCCTGATAACCATAATGATTGTCTTTAAGTGCATTGGTTGAGGATTACATATGCAACATGTGTGAAATGACTGTACAACGACCCACAATAAACGGCAGTCTCTGACAGTCAGTACAGGTCTCCAGTGAACATGCTCAAGTTGAAAGTCAACAAGCTCCGCAAAGTGGCTGCTTTTGTCTCTGTGCACTTTATGTTTGGGCAAACGTCTATCAAAAATAACATGTCAGTATGCATTTTGAATCATAAACATTTCATTGTTATAAAGAAATTTGCTTGCATTTTGTAGGAGCAAATGTAACATTACCCACAAAGCTGCAGAAATAGAAATTAGCAGTATTTTCTTTTCTTTTTTAAAAATACCTTCACCAGACTTGTTCTGATCATTATGGTGATCAGGTTGAATGGCTTGCGTTCATGCTGCAAGAAGCAAGAAGGCCCACGGTCCATGGTAAAACATGCACTTGACCCGCACTGCACTATATGGTTGCCCACTGCTCCTATGGCATTGAAGGATGAGTCAAATGCAGTGTAAAACTTTATACAGGGACAATAAAGTACCGTAAGGTTGAACAAAACAGTTACAAACAGTTGTTCTGTATTTTGACCATCTCCATACAGTTTCTATGGTGCCATTTTATTAGGAGCACAATGTAAGAGGCCCCGGGGCAGATAAGAACCTTTTTATAGACGGTTTTCCCCAGGACTGCAGAGCTTGGCTGATATTGGATGACACTACGGGCCCCAGCTGTCCACACAAACCCTGTGCACACAGCACACTGGCCAGCGGGAGGGCACCAGGGCCAATAAAGCCGGGTCAGGTGCAGGGAACATGCCAGTGCTATGAATTCACTATGTCAATCTAATGTTTACCCTACGCACTGCATGGGCTGCTCTAGCCAGTGTTTGTTCAGCACACTGTTATTTCACTACTGTCTGCTGACGACAAAGAGCATCCAGATACAACCACAAAACCACATGCAGGTATTGCATTGGCTGTTCCAACACACATGTTGCAATTAAGTCACATAAGTAGGCAGCCTTTGGAAACAGATTTGATACTTTGGCATAAAATGCATTTACCTCCACTGAAAAAAGCAGATGATGCCACCAGGCCAAGTTACAGGTCAGATCTATGGAGAGGCAACCCTGGTCACAATTAGTATGCATGTTTTTCAGTGGACTTTTTTTTTTTAGAAAAACAACACTTATAATGAATAAATGCATGCAGTATGGCATTAAATGAAGTTAATACCATACTGGCAAAGCAATAATATCTCCATGGAGACAAGCAGGTAAGCAGGTCCACCAGAAAAGTTATGTACTATACCTTTAAACGTTTGACAATTTAAGGCAGGCAATTTTGATTGAGGAAAGAAGAATATCATATATATTCAGACATATGAATGCATCAACTGTAACCATATGATCAAGTTATTAGCTGATGGAAGCAAAGCAATGAACTCTCCATTTAGAATAGTTTCTATAATGTGCAAGGAGCAGACTGGTTTGCACATGGTTTTACTACAGTCAGGAGCATGCTCAGTGACATCCTAATACATTGTGTTGGATTGAACCTGTCCTCTGATTCAGTTTGCATGGAGCAGGGCCAGTGCATGTACTATGGAGTATTTAGTGGATAAGAGTAATGCTGACAGTCTGATCCCCTGCATGAAGCATGGGTCTGTGTGTCTGTGATGGACGTGCTAAGTGTGGTTATAGTAGGTGTGAGGTGAGAGGAGACAGGAGATTCTGAGTATGTTTCATAATGCTGTCCTCCTCCAGACAGGACCATGGCAGGATATCCTGACCAGAACCACTGCCAAAATGTTATGATTCAAACTGACTTCACTTATGCAACAAGCACTGACTCCCCACCAGCTTTTAACCAGGACCATAAAAACATGAGTGAAAACATAAGCAGATGGATCAGGAAAATATAGTGCGTTGTCTCTTTAAGAACCAAAGTGGATGAGTGCCCCTTGGGGCCAGAGCCTGAGCTTTGTTTAAAAACTGCACTGCTCCAATCTGCAGAAGATGCTGACATCAGCAGAAGTCAGGCTGGGGGTCAGGTGGGGTCGAGCTGCCACTCACCCAGTGCCAAATCAAAACACTCCACAGGAAGGAGACAGAGAGGCAATAACAGCTCAGGGACAGTCTCATTTAATGGGATAATAGACACACATTTTAATCAAGAGTCCACAATAAAATGAAAAAGTTATGTGAGCATTTTCAGGCTGCTACGTTTGAAAATTGAAACAATTTCGCATCCATGTTCATGGAACTTGTTCTGTTTGACTCTACTCCTATGTTACATTTCACTCTGCTGCAAGTAATTATTTCTTTTGTCTCTGAGTGAAAACAGACCATTGCTGGAATAACAAAACTTGTGGCTGTATTTTTGGCTACAACAATAGCTTACAACTTTATATTATGCCTAAAAATACAGGCACAATTTCTGGTCCCACAGCTGGATAAATATATAAATACCTGTCTATATGAACCCATGCTTATACAGTCTGCTCAACTCATGAAAGAAAAGTGAAGTAAACAAACCTAAATATCATATACAAAGACAGCATTTATATGGGCAGAACACTGGCATATCCTATAGTCCTATTACATAAACTGCTGAATGGTAACAGTGTATAGGTACTGAAAGTTACCCATTTGGAAATGTCCAGTTACAATTCCTTTTGTTAATAAAAATATGTCTACATTCCCTGACACATAAATCCCTTGACTGCACTGCAGCGCATTATAATTGAAAATGGCCATGGTGCATGTTATTTCCTGGTTGGTGCGTGGCCAGGATGTGGTCCCGCTGTGGTGACAAATACTGCTGGCACTCACCACACGAACAAGAGCACTGCGACCTGTCATATAAGATATATACTTGATTCAATTTTCTCAAGAGCTATATTCAAACAATAAGACAATATAAATGACTGACAACGCACCTGCTATGTCAAATGCTATTCAGTAGAAGGATGAACGTTAAACTAGGTCATATCGCATCTGCAAGGACACATACAACCACAGAGCTCCACCACCCGGGTTTAACCTCCACTCAAACGCCTGTCTGGTGAACTTTTAAACCTTAGCAACCACACGACTTACAAGTGCCTGCAGTCATTACCCACAGTCTCTTACAATGATTTAACAACTACATATAGTGCTATTATTCTAAACTCCAATACTGTAAATTACACAGTGGCTTATGGCTCTGCTCAAGAGATGTGATGAATGATGTGTACAATATGAAAAGTCTGTTTAAATAACCATTTCTCTACACTTTTACTCTAAACATGTGACCAGAAATTCAACAAACAGCTTTGATTTAAGTTGTATTTACTCCATTTGTCTTGTTTTATGTTTCTGAAGTGTCCGGGAGCTGCTAACAGACAAAACAAGTGTTGTACGTTCCAAACATCTGTCTTGGGTAAGTAGTAGTCAAATGATCCTCTTACGCTAACACTGTTGACATACTTAGTTTCAACAGTAGCTAAACACATAAGCAGATAATGTGATGTGCTAATGTAGCGACGTTTGAGGCTAATTGCAGACTGTATACATTTAGTGTGCAGGGCGGTGTATGGGTTTGGTCACAGCCCACATGCATTGCACTCACTGTGAGATCCTTTTCCTTCTCCTATTTACTGGATACTTGATCTCTTACATCACCACTATTTGTTTGTCTAGAAAAATATGGTTGCACTTGGTCAATGGACCACTTGAAGAAGACTGTTTAAAGAAATGCTGCCTTGTAATTGATGACATTCTGTTGGTTAAATTAAGAAAAAATACTGTCTTTGTCAATAATTGTATATTGTATTCCCAAATATCTGTCTTCGAGGAGACCAGAGTTTTTTTGGTTTTTTTTTACCTACTCCTCGGCTGGTGGTCTCATCCTTTTTCAAGCTCAGGTCCTGGGAGCTTGAGGGTTCTGCGCAGTATCTTTCCTGTCCCTACAGTACCTAGTATTGTACTTTTCTGGAATGAGATGTCTGATGTTTTTCCTGGGATCTGCTGTAGTTCCTCTAGTTAGAGCATGATTTTTAGTAGCAGCTTGTTTTAAATGGTTTGTAGTGGCCCACAGTTATTCCTCACTTCCCTAATGCATTCCGACGACCCTTATTATTCACTGCGACGAGTTTATAAGCACTTTTCACAACATTCAGCAGCCAGCGGTTAGTTTTGCCATCACAGTAATGCAAACAATAACAGAACACTTCCTGATTCTCTGACAATAAAAATGCCGTGTAATTAGATGCAGATAGTACAGTCTGATTTTGACCTCAAGAGTTGCTTTTACAATATTTCTTTATTGAGGAAAGACAAATTTTGCTCAACTACATGGAAACATGGGGTACAGTCTCTTTAACCTATAAGAATATAAAAGGAAGAAGCTATCAGGCAATCAGGAACACAGTGTTTAACATATGAACAAGTGAGAGCATATACCCGTATACACTCGCTATGATTCATCCACGCACTCATTTCTCCTCAGGCACTGTTTAAGACCAGCTTAATCCCTTTACTTCAAATCACACCAACACACCAGATATATTTGGAACAAAGAAACGCACTCGTGCTTTTAACTTCACAATTACAAAAACAACTATCTTTATGACCCCATATCTGAGACCATTAAGCCGTCTTATCAACTTGTGTACCGTCCCATGTCATGTTGACCTATCTTGTGTTTCGTATGCGGTTTTTGGCGCTAGTAGAAGTTAACCCATAGAGACACTGTTTGGACACTGGTGCGCGAGGTGGCCCTTATAGATGCCTCCTGTTGCTACTCATATTGTTTGACAGCTTGTGTTATGAACAAAAGGTCGTAAGTCTGCGGTCCCTGGTTGGATAGAGAGAGGGGGAGAGAGAGAGAGCCACCTCCACAGAAGCGGCTCAGATAAGCAGTCCTGATGAGCGGGTTGTTATGCTTGGATCCGTTCCAGGACCTAACTCCCCGGCACTAGCGCAATGATTGTTTTCACTGCCCAGGGTTCCACAGTTATACCTCTCCAGATCTGGTTACCACGGCAATGAGCTCCTTTATGCTCAAATATAGAGTGCAATGAGTTTAGAGTTGAAATAAGTACAACGTGATGTACTTTAGCAGAATGGGATTGGGTTGAGAGAACAAGTCAGCAACATCTCACATATGATTAAAAGAGTTTACAAAAAATGATTACGCAACACACAATCCATCACACAATTTCAGCAAGACCTCCAATAATAAGTGTCCCAACCTGAAAGGAATACCAGTCAACAAGGGAACAAAAATTGTATCCCAAAACCGAGAGACAGACAAATGAGTTGTAATGAACTGTTTAATCAAAAGATAAATTTGGTGCTTGGATCATGGAAGATTGAGAAACTCCTCCAGTGATAAAGGGTGAAGGTGGTGAAGAGGAGGAGATGAAGAGGCTACGGTGGTTGTTGGTTCTGCTGCTGCGGAGAAACTATTTTCATGTCCTTGTTTCTTATATGACCCAGTCTTCTTAGTAACAAGCTAAATAAATCTAACAAACTCCCAAGATGCCAAGGTAAGCTTAACTGTAGTTATGGGAAAATCAGATCTCTGGCAGTACTGTCTGATCCTTTGGCTCTGATCTGCAGTATTGTACTTAAATTCCTACTTTCCTCTTCTTGTCTCACATTTCAACCTTTTCCATGTTTTCTGTCCAAGACGTCTTATAGCACAGGTTAAAAATATTAAACTTTACATTTCCTTTATCTATATCTCCAATAGACTTATATAAATGTTTTTCCATTCTTACAAACTTTGTGGTGCCTTTGCTGATTCATTATGATGGTGTGTTTTTTGGTGAGATCTATCATCAGGGTGTGAGTGCTGTGTAGATATATACGCACACACCTGTCCCACATGTGCAGTGTATATTTTTAGCTGGCTCTCCACAGCTGTTAGCCATTACTCATATGTACTCTCCTTCACGCCTGCTCTGACCTGCTGTTATTCTTACACAGCCACTGGAGTCACTAGCTGTGTGTCAGCCTGCATATACTGTTTTAAAGCAGAACACTCCAAACAACATCACTTTATGGAGTACAATATGTTTAAAATAATTGTGAATGGAAAATAAGTGCATAGAGGATTTGTTGACGCATTATTCATTATTCTGCACTGTTGTTTTTTGGCAACACTTGAACTAAAAGGGAGGGTGGAGTTTGTGGTTTGCAAAAACGTGTTGAGCAAACACTAAACAGGCATAACATAATGTGTGACCACATGCATATTATATTATGTAGCCCTATTTGCAACAAATGCTGTTGCACTGCATATAACTTATACCATAACAAGGATTAAAAGGGGACATATCCGAAATGGACTTTTATTAGCTTTTAACCATGGCACACAGATGTTCCTTAATCATGAGCTTAATCAAAGTTGTATTTCACCCACGTTTGACTAATCCTATGTTGTTCTGCATTTTATGCTTGAGTGCTTGGAAAATGTCTCTTCACCAATCCCCTATCTCCACCCACATTTGATTACTTGAAAAATGAAGACTCCAAGTTTAACATAAGATTAAAAAATGTTTCTTCAAAAATAAAATCACACAAATGAAAATCGACTGTTTTCTAAGGCGAAATTTCACTATGACTAGGCGGGGCTTCCCAGCTCTGCAGTTTTGAACAGGAAGTCATTGGTCCTTTTTCTATTACTAAATTTTAGATCAATATTGCATTTTACAATGAACTAAATGTAAAATGGTGATCTACTTATGTTGTAGAGTAAACTACCAGAAAAAACAAAGGTCTTTAAAGTGAACCATTTCAGAAGTACATCTTGGAGCGTCTCACTATGAAACACAAATAGTACATACTTTGTGATTGGTGGTGTTGTTTTCTCTGTGAAGCAGTGGTAATGAATCTAAAACTCATCTGTTCCTTAGGCCATTTTGGGTTTTCCTTTTGCTAACAGCTCACTGCCAGCACTTCATTTCCACCCTGAAGAAGCCTTGGAGAAGCTGACACGTGTTGGTGTGTTTAATGTGCCTTGCCCTAAAAATATGGCTTATATTTCTCTAACCAAGTGAGTGCCTGCATTTGCTGTTTTCTGATGATTTTATATAAGTGGAAACATCTTCACATATGATTTTTCAACTTCTACACTTGTGTGCCTCAACGTTCAGGTATTGGATGGTTTGATAAGGAAATTATGAAGAGTAAGGAGCCTTGTCCAAATAGGAGCAGTAGGAATAGTGCAAAGAGGAGCTGTAACCTGAAGCGGCATGTAGCTGTGAAAACATGGACAGATGATATAGTGGTTCATTGAGCTGCAGAGATGAGGCCGAGGGCTGTCCCTGAACGCACTGCAGCTTTATTGGTCTTAATGAAGGTGCCATAATGACTTCCTCTGGGCCGGCACATAAACACACACATACACAGCACAATTATCCTGCAGTGAGATCACCTCAGCCTGCTCCACTGGCTCCTCTGCTCTGAGCGCTGGCCACAAGGACAGCAGCTTGTTTAGCTTAACTCTGCAAATCAGGCTCCGGACGGAGAGAGGAACAATAAAAACACAGGACATAATGCCTTTTACAGTAATTCCTCTAAACAGATGTTGTGATTTAAAATGGAGCCAGCACAGAGCGGCTCTGGGCTGATGGTCCCGGCACATGTGGCTAAGATAGTGTGTGTTATGAAAGCCAAAGCCCAGTGTTATCAGAAGTGAAACTGTGGCTCAGTGCGGTCAGATGACTGTCACAGTGCACTGCTGCTTGTGGTCAGACTTGTACAGAGTACACACTGGGTCTATTTCTGAGAATATTCACATGAGGTTTTACTTTTATATTAGACCTGAACACATTTCTGTAGTGAAGTTTGGCTTGTACAGAGTCCACACATACTGTAGACTGAACTCTGGATGACACTCCACAGGCCTGGGGCTGCCGTAGGATTGAGTCGGACTCTTGGCCTCACATAAGGTGCTTCTCTGCTCAGCTGATAACAACAGCCTGTTGGCTGGAGGTGGATGAGTTAATGGGGGAAGGGGCTCAGTATAAGCTGTGCAGATGAAGTGCCACTTGTAGTGGGGATTTCCAAGCATGATTTAACCAAAGAGTTGCCAAAGGCCAAGTCATTAACCCTTTATTGATATTTGTAGTGTAAAGCCTGGAGCTTCAGCCCTCCAAACAGCCATACAGTGCACATAAACCAGCAGAGCTGTGGAAAAATGCATCCCTGTGTCACATGTACACTGCACATCAAACCCCGCATTAGAGGCCCATAGAAGCACGTCCCACATGTTAATGAGCAGTTAGTGCAGGTCACAGTGTGCACAGGGAGACACTGCTGCCTTTGTCCCTCTGAACATCATATTATTTTATTAATGCAGACATAACCCTCCTTGTCCATGCCACTACATGAGCATGACTATGCTCTCAGGGGAATTGGTGCAGCCCATTGTGAAGAGCCCAACTCACAGGCTGATTGAAAGCCTGAGGTTTCGGGGTGTGAGAACCACGTGAGACAAGTTGTTGAGAGGACAAAAACAGAAAGAGCACAAGAGAGAGAGAAAGGCAGACACGTCTCTTGTACTGCTGTCAGAGCCCCAGCTGCTGCAGCCTTCATTACTTCTCTGCTGCAGTATGAAACTGACTTAATACTGCACTGGTAAACATGAGGCCTGGGCCGATACTATCCCCTCAGCATGTCCTGCCAAAGTCAACACAGCACCAGGATCTGACAAAAGCAAACATAACTGGTTATACTTCTACAATGGACATTGTTTACAGGTTTAATAAAGTGGGTTTGTACCATTATCTATCCTTAACTATAAATCATTTTTCTATTAGAGGCTGTGGTGATTTAGTGTATTATATGGCTCATTTGAATATGCATATAATATGAATTTTATTACCCCCATATATTAGCATGTGCACTGACACATTAATGGCAGTGTGGATCTGCAGAGGTCACTACAGAAGACTTCAGGTCACAGGGGGATGGGGCAGCTCAGATTCTTCGTTCCTTCTCTTGACTGTGTTGTGTGTTTTCCAGTATCTAATCTACAGTGTGCACCAGCTCTTCCCCCAGGGGAACACTCCAGCCTGCAGCAAAGAGACAATATCCAGACTTCTCCCGACTCAGAGACAGGCTAAGATCATTGTACAGCAGAGACACAGAGGTTTAATGTCTGTCCTAGCATGTAAACACACTGCCAGCTTTAACTGCCTTCAGAAAATTAGGCAGGAGTATTTCAAAGACACTGAGTGAAGAGGACGGCCCGTTCTTCGGCACCATGTTTGCGATAGGTTCAAGAGTTCAAGCTCCTATCTGGGCAGTTTGTCTTGTGCTGCTAACCACTTGACGCCACTCTGCCAACCAGCTCTGGTTTGGGGCGACTGACCATGATATGCACATCATAAAACCTCTACAGCCCAGTGGTTCAGCTTAAGTTCATATGAGGAAAAAAACATGCGCCGACTTTTACCACGCCAGCAACTTTACATTAACAGAATGTCCAAAAATCTCCACTTATGAATCAGCTGGATACCAATACACTATGTTAGCTTTCCGCACTTTTTTATCTAAATATCTCGCGGTAAACAAGCGTCCCCCATCTGAGCTGTAATGAATAAATAGCTCCCATGTGACCACGAGCCCGAGTAGTCCTACTTTGCTCCATCCTCTGTTTGTTTTCCCCACCATTGTAATTACCCCTCCCCCCTTAAATGGCCCGAACTAACCAGTGGTAAACAAATCCAACAAACCCCAGGACCCTGACTCAGACCCATAAAATAAAAAAAGAGAATGGAGGTGGGGGTGGATGGGGTTGCGGGATAGTAGTATATAGGTCCAAACATGGCTGACAGCGGGAGTACCCTGTGGTTGTGTATGGGCGCCCAAAATTGCCCTAACCCCCGTCCGCCTCACTGATGCTGACCCTGGAACCCTGCCAGCAACAGTCACAGTCTAATTACTGAAATCTGTGTGCCAGCCAAAGCCATTGTAGGAGTCAGTATTGTCTGGGGGCCCGTGGGTGCAGTCTCTATTGAGCGCCGGGTGCCCTCCGTTTAGCGGGGTGGAACGGCCCTTACAAGACCTGTGTTTGGGACAGAGTAGGGAGTTTGAATGCTGTCTCGGAGAGTGCACATTAAATGATACAGTGTGATAGGGAGACACTTAAGTGAATGGAACTACCAGTCTAAATGAGACCATCTATGGTTTTATAGTCATTTGGCTAGCAATAATTATTCTTCAATCATTTTTATTGCTTTCGGCACCAAATGGAAAGGTGTAAACACTCACTACGTTAACATGCAGGCCAGAAAAACAACAGACTAACTGCTCCACTTCAAAATGCATGTAAACCCGGGAACTTTGAGGTGTCATGATTTTAATCTTTCAAATCTCATAAGAACAACTGGAGAACTGTGTGTGCACAGACACCCACTGCATGTAACAGTACAGACCAATCACACTATTGACTTTATTTGGCCCTGCCCACTTTTGCCTCTAAACGCTCTATACCGCTTCTTTGTGGTAGCTCTTCCGGTTAAGAGGGAATCCCATTCTTTTCAATAGCGAATTCCGGAAAAGTTTCACCTCAAAAATATGATATAAAGTAATGTTGATTTGTGTAAAATGTTCTATGTTCATGTGCACCAACAAGTCAACACCTCACTGATTCTCTGGGAGGCTTTAAAACGGCTCTGTAGTCCGAATAGAACTTATTTGCTGTCAAAATCGCCAGCCCCATACAAAATAATGCAACCCAACTGCAACGTCCGGAATAAGGTGAATAGGAACATGCTAGGAGAGGCACTCAACTGCACGAGGTAAGAAACAGACAACATTTTAGACATATGTTTGGGCGTTTACTCACTTGTTTCAGATCAGCAGTGGTGACACAAACTATGGTCCCTCTACCATGCACTAGCTTGTGCTGTGGAGCTTTACTGTGTTTATTTGCCCAACAGAGAGAAAATCACTTTTTATTGCTAATGCTAAATTACTAGACGCCCCTGAACATCTGTGCCAGTAAACATAGTGACTTAGAGCTCAGAATTCTGGCCCTATTTTGCAACAATGTAGTGCTCAGACATGGGCTCAAACTGGTGATCTAGTTTGAGGTATGCTCTACGCAATTTGATTCAAAGACCTGATAAAACAGCTAAGAGATGGCTCAGTGGTTTAGCTATAGCACATATGCAGAACAAACCTCAGCATTGAGTGAGTGAGTTTGAGTCGTATTGATTACATGCATTATACTTGCTTTATAGCAAAAAGAGTTGGCAATGTTTTTTAAAGTAGTCTGCTATTAGTTTACTAAGTTCCGTGACATGCTCAGAAGCTAACATCTGTGTTTCATGTATTTAATTGATCCCAGAGAAAGTTCCAGTTATAAAGCCCTTCCCACAAATGATGAATTGACAGTGCAAACTTTGGGACTGTTCAATATTTCATTGGTAATGCTAGTGGCTGTACCCTTTTTTTTCTGTGTCGTTGAGCAAAATGTGTTTTACCCCAGTACAGATATGTTGTATAAGTAGAAAGTAGAAATGAAATGCGTGTGTGCTGTCTGCTGTCTGCTGTCTGCATCTAATTATCCTCCAAGAATCAGGAAGTGTGCTGTTAGTATAATTGGCGTTAGCATGACTGTGACAGCAGCACTTCAATCTGGCCTCTGAAAGCTGTGAAACGGGCTTATAAACTCATCGTGGTAAATAATTAAGATGCTGAGAAAGCATTAGGTAAGTGAGGAATAACTTTGCACCTAAAATGAACTTGTGTTTTTCATGTTTTGGAGACAGTAAAAATCAGGTACAAAACAACTTTGTATTGAATTGTTATCTTTGTGAAATCTGATGCTTTGGGCAATGTTGTAATAAATTATTGCTATGGATTGCATTGTTTTTGCTTTTACTTACAGAGCGTCTGCTTGCTACCTTCACAGAGACAAACACCCTGCTGGTCCAGTATTGCATGTGTTTTGTACCTTTACCAGTAGAGCTGATGTAATTTCTCCTCCGTGAAATCCCTTTTTGGTAACCAGATTAGAGCCGTGTTCCCCAGTGAGAGCCTGTAGGGAGGGACCGACAGACTCCACTATCTCTATCACAGCCAGCACTGGAAGCATTAATCCTAATGCTGTTAATCTGCCTGATACTCAGTGTAAACCCATTAGGAAACATTCACAGTGTTGACGATTAGGAAATATGTGTTTTCAAGGCACTTCCTGGTCCGCTTGATAAAAAGTGATCTTGTCAAATTCACAACTACTGCAGTGGGTCAGGGAGTGTCAAAAACAATAGTCTTATCACCAAAGCTAAACACATGAGGAGGTATTTACATCAGTCTTATCTATGGCAAGCTGTTTCCCCCAAAAAAACTTGTAAACAATAAGCTTTCAACAAAGCAGAATGGTTGTCACGGTAGTAGTAGTAGTAGTAGTAGTAGTAGTAGTAGTAGTAGTAGTAGTAGTGGTACGCAGGGCAAGGCAAGCTTATTAGTATAGCACAATTCGTACACAAAGTAATTCAAAGTGCTTTACAGAATAAGAAAGACATTAAAATCACAATATAAACAAATAACACAAATAATCATGATAAAATTTATTTGCATTAATAGAGATCCTTCAGTCATATGCACAACTAAACAGAACTGTTTTAAGCCTGGATTTAAATATTGCCAAAGTAGAGGCCTGTCTCGGATCTTCAGGAAGATTGTTCCAGGTTTTAACTGCATAAAACTGAAACACTGATTCCCCATGTTTAGTCCTGACAGTAGTAGTAGTAGTAATAGTAGTAGTAGTAGCAGTAGTAGTAGTAGTAGTAGTAGTAGTAGTAGTAGCAGTAGTAGTAGTAGTAGTAGTAGTATCACAATGGTTAGCACTCTCTTCTCAAAGCCAGATTCTGGAGTGGTCTTCCCCTTTTACATGTTCTCCCTGTGTCTTCATGGATTTTATTTTTGGGCCTGGTTTTCTAAATTTACAAACATGCACTATATACTAATCTGCCAGCTACAAACATTCGCCCACTTTGCCTCCAAGATGGCCAACAAAGTTAAAGGAACTCTCCAATTCACAGGACATTATGTTCCTATGAGGAAGTCCAATTTGGATAACTAGTTTTTGAAAAAGCCATGATTCCACATTGGATGATCGATCTGTCTTTCTTAAAAATTAACCCAAGTAAGAAGAGTTGCCGTAGTGCTTTTGTTTCTGTAGTATATCTAACCCTACTATCTGACAAGCTGTTAGCCCGATGTCAAAACCAAACGAGACACCATGTAATAATGCTCAATAAGAGGTTCTAGCGTGACTCTGGTGGTTGCCCCAGTGGTCGGGCTGGAGCTGAGGCCCAGGCCGAGTGGGTTTTCTCTGTGGTGAAATGTGACGGCTGTACTTCGTCTGCTGGAACCACACTCCTCACGCTGACGTCTCCCTCTCTGTCTGATGCGTTTGGTAGACAGAGCCATTCTCACCACAGCAACATAGATCAGCACGAGAGCACCCAGAAAAGAGTTTCACAGGTTTGATCTTCTGTGTTGATATCACCAAGTAAACTAATATTGCATGTGTGGTGATAACACAAGTGTCAAGGCTGCTTTTATCCACAATTTCCTGTCATTTCTCAACTGAACTTGCCTAAAACTGCCAACTGCCAGCATTTCCTTCTTTATAAGCATAAAGAAGGAAATGCATGTCAGGAGAAGGGGTGACAGATACATATTTATCTTGGTCATTACATGCTGTTGATGAAAAATGGTTAACATAAAGAAAACTCAACCTCAAATGCTTTACAATCCAATCTTAAAAAAAAACAAACAAAAAAACAGAGAACGACATGCATTCTTACTATGAGCAGGTTCATCTCTCCACTGACTTTTAACTTGGCCTGGTGGTGTCACTTGCTTGTCTCCATGGGGTTAGATCAGTTGAATGCCATACTGTAGAACATTCTTAGCAAAACAATTACAATTACAACAATGTCCATGAAGAAAAGAAAGTGGCTGACCCTCCAAGAAGTCCAGCCTAAGCACATGGTAACTCTAGTCAAGTCAGTGCTTCACAGCTAGTGATGTGACATTTGTGAATGAAACGGTTCTTTTGAACGGTTCCTTAACGTGAACAGTTGGAACTGGATCTCATTTTTTTAAAGAACCGAATCTTTTTCTTTCCCATTTTTATGCATTTTATACTGATTAATGCTAAACCAACACAAGAATCAGTTCAGAAGCAGAGCAGGAAAGACGAATCAAATTAACAGTTAGTTTTATTATTATTATTATTATTATTATTGTAGTGCAACAATTTATCTAGATTTTCATAGTTTAAACACCCTCTCACTCTCAGTTTGAACCAATTTTAACAAATCCGAGCCTTGGTTGTTTCTTTCTATCATTAGTTTGAAGAGAACAGATCCAAAAGATTCGGATCCCACAAAGGAGCGGAAAGTCCCATCACTATTAACAACTTGAACTAAAATGCCCTGTTGCTCCACTCATCTGCAATCCAAGTGGACATGGGGTTTCTTGACCAGTATACTATAATGGCATATGGTTTACTTTATGTATTCAAAATTTGCAAAATCAACAAAGCACAGAATTATAATTACGTTAAATGTTTATAGGAACATCACCAGCAAAGACAGTTGTTTCTTTGTGGTTATTTTCAGGTCATCCTAAATCTTTTTAACTGCCGTGTTTGACAACATAATGTAGAAAATGTATTTCTACCTCTCCCCATTTGTTTTCCAGCCCACCAGCCTGTCTGTCCTCATTACACATTTATTCAAGGGAATTATTTATGAGTAAATCTGTTCTGTGCAATGGCTCGTCTTGTTTTGCTTTGCCCAAATCCCATGACGCCTTCCTGCTGGGACTGTAGCTTTCTGTCGGGGTATTTTTTTAACTAAACGACCCCAAAAATATTGAAATTTTGCATCCGTTACAGAGATTATAATAATAGAATATCCACTGTCTCATCTCCCTAAAGTTATTAGACAGCTTTTGGTGTTTTTGTTTACCTCAAAATGTCTTTCATGTTGTCCAAATGTAAGATGGAGGTGATGGAGGTTAATGATGAGGCAGTGAGCGCCAGTCCCCGATGAGTACCCGCTCCAGATGTCTACGGCTCTGTGTTTGAGAAGGGTGGGTTCACAAGTTTACCGACGGTCCTCTGGGCAAATCCTGCAGCCAATCATGTCAGAGATACGGCAGCGGTGAATGGCTCAAACAGAATGCAGTAAGCCGTTTTCAAGCCACTGCTCTACTGTCCTCGTTGTGGAGCATGTAGGGACAAGGGAGGAGTTGAGGTAACGCTATGAAAGAATGAGATGTTTTTCAGGTTTTATCTCTTTTGGGGTGAATTAAAGATGTGCAATTTTTCAACTGCTGACAATTTTTTGGTCTTTGCGTTCTTTCAACATTCCAGGGTTGAATCAAGTGCAAGGTGTTGGGCTATCACATCAAGCCACAGAACCTAACAATATAAACAGCAACAGGTCTTGTAATCCAAAAATTGTTTACCTCTGTGTGGTTTGGTAAGGCTCTGTATGAGTGACAAGTACAATTAACCATATCAAAGTGAAGTATGAACTCTCAGAACAAGTAGATGCCTTAGAGGTAAAATAAGCAAAGCAAGTGTACATGAATCGTAATGAAAAAAAAACAAAACAAAAAAATAAATAAATTGTGATCTGGCTCAAAGAAAATCGTTACATTACAAATGTTTTTTGGCATGTCGCCCCACCCCTAGTGCTGTCTTCATTCATTCAGTAGACACCTGGGGGAGGGTAAGCCTCTGTAGCCATGGATGGCCAAATCAGCTAATCTGCTAATCTTATCATACACCATATTCATACACAGGCAAGGTGAGTGAAGTGTTTGGCCCAAGGACACAGTAGTATGTTTTGGTGCGAGTGTGGACGGATTTAAAATCTGTTGCTAAACTTTATGCTAGCTTGCTGAACCAGGAACCTTACATTTCAGAAGGGTCAAATACAGACACATTTCCTCACGGAGACAGTAACTATTACCTCTGACCATCAGTGTTGTCAGGCACAGAGACAGGCTGATTACACTGCAGCCATCTCTGTTTTTCCAGAACTGTTCAGAGAGAGTTTGGACTCCAATTACTATGTCTTTTGAGGAGAGAGAAAACAGTCAAGGATTTTGTTTATGGCCGTCTAAAGTTGGCTCACGCTTGTAGCTCATGCAATTGTTTTATATGAGCTGGAATCTGGCCAATGCTGGGCTAAATCAACACTGTCCGTCAGCCAAAGAGAAGGGTCCAAGGAGAAGAATGTGCATAGAAGGAAAGAGGTAAAGTGATAGTTATAAAGAAAAACAGACTAGGAGAAAATGAGGAGTTTGGGAGTGGGGGATGGGAGGCGCAAAAGTCCGAAGAGTGCTGGCTGGCTCTGTTGTGAAACTTGATCCAGGCAAAGCTGCTCTGACTCCACTGTTTTGTGGCTGTTAGTGTTTGGAGGAGGGCCGTTGCGTGTCCCTGCGCTCCACCCCTCAGCCCTGTTTGTTTTTCTGCTTTAGCCTTACCCATGCTCTGCTGTTATCAAGGTGAGCTGTGCTAACAAGACAGGCTGCCTGACTGCTGCCTGGCGCCATGCCAACCTGCTCCACTCAAAATGCACCCACTGAACTGGTCCACTTTTACAACCAGAAAGATTTAAGTTGCCCTTTTTTCCAGAAGACATGTGGAAAAGTGGGCTTCTCTCATTATAGGGCACCTCAGGCTGTGTCAGTGTGCGGCGCTCCTCCGTGTCCCCAGGAAACCATGCTGACTACAAGTTTTTCGTGCCAATTAGTTCCCAACAATAACCCCACTTGTTTATGTACTGTGTATTGAGTGACAACCCAAATCATAATTAGAGCACACTTGTGTCTTTTTCAGATGTTTCATGGATTTTTACACGCAGGGACAGGCGGATGCACGCTGGGTTCATGCTTCCAGGGTGCATCTTTTTAATTTGTATGGAGATGTAGAAAAAGTTGGGGGAACAATAGCC
>KN483233.1:39256-54454 GCA_000787095.1 Periophthalmodon schlosseri | reverse complement strand
CCGTGAGGGTTTAAATCCCTCCCCTTGACCACAGGATACTGCAGGGTTTGTGAGTCAGTCTGTTCTGTGTGTGCGTCTGTGTGCGTTTGTGTGTGTGTGTCACAGCTGTGTGGCTCCACTGAATGGCGCTCGACAAAGCCCTACGCTCGGCTGGGCTGCTCCTGGTAAACAAAGCAAACTCACAGTGCTGTGTGCATGGAGATTGCCCAACCTCCAGTTAATAGAGAAAGTAAAGAAGGCAGGCGGTGGAGCACGAGACACCGAACATGGAGCATAAACAAAACAAGATGGCTGTCAGAAAGTTGTTTATTTGACATTAAGCATTAGCAGATTGGTTCTTGGCCCCAGCTGTGACAGGAGCTTGCTAGGGGTCAGTGGGGGTCAGACTCAAGGGTCTGTTGCCAGAAGAGTTCAGCTGTCTCGAGTCATAGCGATAACAGAAGTAGTAGTAGAGGGAGGGGGCAGGGTGAGTGCGCCCATGGCATGCCCGGCTGAAGCTCCATGACTTGGCCCCGCTCCTCCTGCCCCTCCCCTCTGCACACAGCTACACGCAGCGCTGTTAGCTTAGCTGCCTGTTCGCATGACAGCAGAGCACCAGATGTGTGCACAAACAAGAGGAGCGAGTGTTCAAATTTGACACTGGCAAAGACGTACAGCCGTGACATTAGGCTTTCTATCCAAATGAGTTCAAGTGTTTTTGCACATGTATGCAGAGTCGACACATCAAATACAAAAGGAATAGACACAAAGAAACATCTAAAAATCAACATTGTGGTGACATCCTACAGAAAAATTATCAGTTGGGATGGTGGTCCAGGTCCAGGACCATGGTCACAGTTGGATCAGGGCTTATGTTTTTCAGATTGGACATGAGTTTGTGTGTAAATTGAAACAACTCAAGTAGTTTTTAGAGTATTTTTAGTCTACTGAGAGGAGTTTAGTGTAGAGCTGCTGCTCCTTCGCATTGGGAGGAGCTAGCTGATCTGTTTAACATATCCCCACCAGGATCCAGGGGACTTGTTTGGGCATGTCCAATGCACAATGGAGTGGTGGAGTTCCACAACAATGGTGAAATATAAAGAGCTGACTTAAACATGAGAATGTAGGACGTTATGCAAGTGCCAAGGATTTGTTCTGTACAGATGTTGTAGCTATTACAAATAATAGTTTGCCAAAATAAAGTTATTACACAAGAGATCATTTTAAACAGAAATAATTACCTGACAATATAGTAATTAAATACAGTTTACAAAGTTTTCACTCAACTTTTCCCCTGTGCATGGCTCCTCTCCGTGAACCTGTGCGCACTGGCTGAATGTTTTGGTGCTGTCACACAGAATGGAGTGGAGGGGGTGAGAAGGGGAGGGAGCAGATGTTATCCTTATTGTTTGACTTGGCGATAAACCTTTCAGCTCAGACATGCGATTTGTAGCACAGAACATAACCATCAACAAAGCAAAGCCGTCTTTTGAGTCACGATGACAAATTTGAAGCAGATACATGAACAAGATGTTTGACAATGCATTGGAGAATTCACTTGTTCAGATCATAGAGGATTAAAAGTGCACAATATGGCTGACTATTGTTAAAGCTCCTATTATCTCAGAGGCACACCTTGTTGCATGCGTGGGCTAAGCTCGCAATGGCAACACTGACAGAGGGGTGAATGGGAGAAGGGTGGGACTGGGGGTACAAGCTGTAACGACAGTATGCTTTTTAACATGTGCTATTGTCAAGATGACTCAAAAAGCAACAATTAAAAAGACATCTTAAAATGAACTTTTTTAGTGGGGCTTTTCTTTACACTTGCACAGCAAGATGGATTCTTGCAATATTTGTGATTTCACAAATTCACAAGAATCCATCTTGACATACTCCCGCTCTAAGTTTCAAATTCGCCCAGCAGCTAGTAGACCAATCACAGAGCAGCATTGAAGTTAGTGTGGAACCCAAAGACAACACTCCCAACCGAATCAAAACAAACATTGTGACGCTGATAGACGTACTTCAGCCTATTTTAGTGAAAATACAGACTATTTTGTTTCTGAAAAATGTGGAGAAGGAAGCGCTTTATGCATTTGTGGACAGGGAAGATATCTGAGCTGCAACCCTACAACAAGTCATGAGGTTCTGCCCTTTCCAGATGAGCCGGATGGATAAATGTGTAGAACTCAATTCCAAACGCTATACACATCAGTCTGGTGTGAGTTAGGTTAATTGTTTTTTACTTTGCCTGGAATGTTCCACAGTATGGCATTAAACGTATCTATCTTACATTTATTCAATTAGTATTTTTATTGCTAAAAAATCCTATCCATTTTTACTGTGAGCAGGGTCATCTCTCCACAGATGAGACCTGTAACTTGGCCTGGTGACATCACCTGCTTGTTTCCAAGGACATGTTTAATGCTTAACAGTGGAACATTTCAGGCAATAAAATCTTTGAGAAAAGTAACTGTGTAAATTTCGGTATTACTTTTTAGCTAGCAGTCGTAGTAGGCTGCAGTGTTTTGATTGGCTTGGCAGACATAAACAAGAGCTGTACTTGTGAGAGACCCACAGGGCTGACCTCAGAGATAGACGCTCCTCTAATGGGTGTCTCTTTGAGCGGGCGGCCGGGGCAGGGAACACTGGAGCCATTGTTCTATGCAGGGAAAGCCACTGCTCTCCCTGTTAGACCCTGGAGCGGAGTGCGGGCGGCTAAAGGAGGAAGGGGACATCCTCAGGGTTAAAAATAAGGCTAATATAAGCTAACATGACACTGCAGCAACCTTCTGATCTGAAGAGATGTGGCTTCTCTATAGTCAGAAAGCAGTGAGGCCTCCTCACTTTGAGTTGCCAGCATCTATGGTTCTAGCTAACTTAGATCTTCACCAAATAAGTTGTGAATGTAGTACTAATTTAAAGGTGCAGTATATACTCTTGTAGAAGGTCCCTCACCTACTTGTCTCCATGGACATGCTGTTACTTTACCATGAATGTTTCGCGGTATTACATTAAACTGATTAATCTCTGTGGAGAGACCAGGCCACCAGGCTAAGTTACAAGTCAGATCTGTGGGGAGATGAGTATTTTTCACTGATGTGTTTCTGATCTAGTACTACTTTTTAAAGAAATCAATAACTTGAATCTTGAACTTGAAAGTGAAAAAAAAAAAACTTTTTCATACTTACATATAATTTCAAGTGTAGCTGCCTTTCCACCAACACAGCCATATGATCCTTACATGTTGTGACAGTTGTATAAATAGCTGTGTTAATTAGCTGTCATAAGCCTGGAGATTCTTGAACATTTAAGACGGAGGATTATGAGCAGAGAACTGCAGTTGTACCCTGTCAGCCGACTGCGTGTGGAGAAGGACCGTCTCCTCCACCACATCCTCTGTCATTGTGTACATGTGTCAACCAGGGAGGGGGGCTCCTGTCACCGCCAGCACACAAACAGGTGAGTCAGGTGTGGGCGGGACCTGCAACTGTACCCAACAGCCAGCACAATGGAAGTGCCACGTGTCTGCCCCGAGGGGGGAGGGGCGGACAGGTATGAACAGGGCTGCTCTGACAGATGTGTGCAGGACAGGGACATGTTTGGGTTTATACACATGAAACTTTATGAGTGTCAAAGGCAGACACTCACTCACATGCCTCCAGGGAGCTCAGGCTGCTGTGGTGGAATATGTTAGAAGTGAAAGGCTGTGTTACAGCATGATAAACCTGTGGAGTGAGAACAGTCGGCAGTGGTTCAGGTGAGTTGTGTGAGGTTTGAGTGGTTCAGGTGCGTTGTGTGAGGTTTGAGTGGTTCAGGTGCGTTGTGTGAGGTTTGAGTGGTTCAGGTACATTGTGTGAGGTTTGGCTGCTCCAACACACTGGACTAATACAATAGCGGCTAATGCTCCCTCAAACACGGCACTTAGGAGTGAGAGCAGAGCACAAATGCATTACTGTGGCTGTGTCTGCTCTCAGACAGCTTCTCATTGGCCCAGTGGACAGAAGGGAGTGGTACTGGTCTTCGTGTAACACATCCATAAAAGAAAGTGGCCTGGTTCATGGATTATGTCAGCTGGTGTACTGGTAATGTAATGGTAATGCATAAAACCATCAGGAAACATGGCACCTTCAATAAAGTTTTATTGAAAAAAGTACCAATAAACAACAAGAAATCCTGAAAAAGATTTGTAGAGCAAAGCTCCATATGTACAGCATATTGCACTACATTACAAATTGTCTTCCATATAATATTAACAACCAAAAATATATAAAAACACAAAAATGAGTGCACAGTAGAGTCTCGAAAACACACAGTCAATGTTTACAAAAATGCTACATGTTCGCTGGGTCTCATTTCTTGGTATACAGAGAGTGTGTGATAATCAAGACTGTAGAACTGAGCAGTTAAAGGCATATTCCCGTGTTCACTGTTTCAATGATTCATTGTGACCAGAACAGTAAAGGGTTAAAACCACATGGAGATGTGCAGGGAATGTGTGCTGAGTTACTATACTCAATGCCCTTGGTCACACGGACTTTGTACAAGTTCAAACTGTCTATAAAAACAGAGTATTTTGTGAAAATACATGTTAAAACATTAAGAAAGACCATGAAGAAGAAATGTTATTGTTTAAAAATTCAAATTCAAAACCTTCCTCAAAATGTATATAAAGTGGACTACAAAATTCAAGACACTGACGGTTTCCATAAATACATGTCCCACTCAGGGATGGCTGCTCTTAGGGCAGTATGGGAACGTCACAACAGAATACACAGGGCACCATGTGGTGTGTTCCCTTTAAATCAATCAAACAGGCCCAGTCTCTCAGGTCAATGCACAATATATACTGACATGTGGCACAGAGCCTAAAGAAAACAACCCAGAGTATATACTATACATTAACACAACACATATGGACCCATGGGATCTACAAACCATACTTTCCAGTGCATGTTGATTACAACACAAGGTTCAAACTCAAATAACACCATAGGATTCAACATTTAAAGTCTCTGAAGGCAACCTTTCATGGTTTAACGGTCATCATCATGTCCCCAGTACAACTTGTGTTTCTTTAAAAAGGCAAGATTGCATGAAACTGCATCAAAACTACTGCTTTCCTAAACCACAAACTAAATGTTTGCATTGGTTGGGTCAAAAAGTATAAACTCCTGCATATACAGTCACCCTGAAGCCGAAAGGTCTCAACTGTGGTGGTTCTATTGGTTTTCAAGTATCACACAAACTTGGGAGCGGACTCCCACTACTGTCTGCTAACGCCCAATAACCACTGTGTCCATGGCACTCTATTGCTCTCGTTCAAAGCTGTGAAGCTCAGTCAGAGGTAGAACAATTTGGCGTCACAAAAAGATAAAATGCACTGTTTGCTATTGTTACTGTTTGTTGTGGGGTTAAACTGTCGGCAGGATATGAGTAAGACAGAGAGGAGTGGGCCAGAGGGTGTCAGGCACAACGCTGGCAACCAGCTAAGACCAAGAGACATAAGAATTGCACACACGTATACAGTAGAGAGAAACAGGCCGATATACAAAATAAATACACCAAAATAAGTTAGATAAGAGAAAAAAGTAATCCACCATAAAGAATGATCTCAAAAGAAGTGGAGAGGAGGCTTGGTGAGGGGAGGGGCTTCCTGGACTGGCTCAGCGTTCAGGATCTGCAGGAAACATTAACCACAACCGTATCATTCAGTGCACCTCACCCCCTCTCCTCCACACGCTCCGGAGCCCCCCAGCCCACCACAGCCCTCCCCCCCCTCCCCCCCCCCCCCTATCCACTGCCATTGCTCTCCTCCCCCTCCTCCCCTCCCTCTCAATATCAACTGGGAACAACTGCTGCTCTTCCTCCTCAATCACTATACACTTACAAGCAGAGAGAAATGTGAGTAATGGTGCTATGGTCAGGCATAACTTTGCTGAACGTCAATCAAGGGAAATCAATTCATTCATGACCACTCAGAAATATCTGAATTTAGACAGTAATGATTAAAGTTTGACGTAACTTGAATCTAATCTTTACGTACATTTCATTAAAGGGGTTGTGTACTTTATGCCATATACACATTTTGTTCTGCAAAAGTACAGTTGATATAAGCAGCTCATAGGGTCCAAATGAGACCACTTTGTGCTTTTTGTATCTAATGATAAATCATTTTTATTGTCTGAGAACCAGGAAATAACGCTGGTGTGCTGTTAGCATGTTAGTTCTTGTTAACAGTTGCGTGACGGCAAAACCAAAACTCTGGCCTCTGAAAGTTGTGAAACCTGCTTATAAACTCAGTGTGGTGAATAATTAGGATGCGAGGAATAAGTTTGGTCTGCTGCAACCAGTTTAAAATAAACTAGTTCTGTTTTTTTGTTTCTAGACAGTAAAAATCAGGTAGAGCCCCTTTAAGGCATAAATGTCTCTGCTTGCATGCAAACAGTGAATGATTCTCAAGGATTCTCAGTAGCTGCAAAATCTGTCCCTGAGATAGCCTATCTATCAAGAGGAAAAAAATCCTTATAACGCAGTGATAACCATGACACTATACTGGAGCATATGAAGAGCCCTGATATGTTTTGCTCCATGGGTCCACAAGTTGGCTGGTCAATGATAAAACATACAGTATCTTCAACAGTGTCCTTAACATTAATATAATAATAGTCAATGGTGATTGTGATACCCAAATCCAATCTGAGCACCATAGACAAAACAAATCCCAAATTATTATAATATAAAGTTGGTGGTTACAAAACAGTAGCCTGAGGGAAGTTCACATGTTACTATCCGTTTGGTGTTCAGACATTTCCAGAAATATTGAGGCTCTGAAATGTGTTAAAAAGATATAAGACTTAACTGCTACCTTCATAGTGACAGAGGTACGCTGGGTAACAATCTGTTTTGAAGGATGTGTAGTAGTATAGTGCAAAAACAGTGGATCCAGTGCTCCACTCAAAGGGCATGAAAGTCTGAGAACAATCGTAAAAAAACACAGAGACAATACAGCCTACACTGGTCCAATGCAATCCAAGATGCTAACATTTCCGCAAATTTAGCCTAAAACAATTTTGTGAAAAGCTTGCTTGTGCTTCTAGTTTCAGTCAAAAAAAATTGTGTGCCCAATCGATTTGCAGAAAAGGCTGTTTGCTGATAAGAATTTGTAACACTGACAATATTTGCCACTTGACTGTACAGCTGCACTTACCAGGCTTGTTTAACCAGTAAGTGATGCTAACGCTAACTCCACCCCGATACTCCAGCACATGACTAAGTGGAAGGCCAATGTCCATGTATTTATATGGCATGTTGACTTTTTAAAGGCATAATACACGTCTCTCTGCTCCCAGTGTTTTTGAATGTTAACAATACCAAGAAAATGTTAAAATAAAGAAATCTTACAAAATTAACAACACAAAAATGAACAGATGAATGGTTGAGGTGCAAAATGCTTTGTTCGGAGTCTTTGGAAAAATGAGTATATCAACTCGACTGGTTACCTGGACAACTTCACAACCGAAAACCTTCTTCTTGATTTTTGCTCAATACTCTTTCTGGCAGAAGACATTTGAATTATAAGGCATTCCCAGGGTCTGCGGAGGATACGTGTTGAAGTGCAAAAAGATCATTCAGTACTATACAAAACTTCTACACAACATGTATACCAAAATATTGACATTGTCCTGTGGGGAAATCTCAGAACATCATGGCATCGCCTTGGAAAGACAAAAAAGTATAAAAATTGGTTGTCTCCGTCCCGCGGTGACCTTCTCTTTTTGTTTCCTCTCCAAAACAGACCCGTGTTGGATAAGACAGTGCCATTAGGAGTCCAGTTCCTCATATGGGACAGAGGGGAGGGGGCTGTCTCACCTCTGTCCCGCTGCGGCTCGTCCTCTGCGGTCAAATAGGAGACTGAGCAAAGCTGCAGCCAGACGCCACCACACTGGGCCCTGGTTCCTTTGGTTTTGGTGATACTACAACACAAAAAAATACAAGTTTGTAAACATTAATGTGTCCATAAATCACTCATGTTTGTGCTGTGTAGAATGCCAGTTACAAATTTGCAATAGCATTTATTCTTTTTGACAATGCTCACTGAAAATTCATGAAATTAATATGAATGATGAAAGTTTTGCATACATTTGTAGGTTGCCCTTGAGTCACAAGAGGCGGGAAGACAGAGCTAGACAGCGGAACATGGCTAGTGTTTTGTCAACAGTCTCTCCAGTCGTTGACAATACTTATTAGAAAGGCCTAGTGTCCCAGTACAATGTGGGCCTCCCTTTAGACATGACCAGCTATAAACACATCCATCACTGGGTCACACTTGTGCTGATGTTTCTGGCAGTAGTGCAGTGGCTCAGGAGGCACTCTCAGCCAGGTTGGTGAGCCAATTGGGTTGTGTGTGATTAGAGGGATAATACTATCAATGCGCTGGAGAAGTGAAGATAAGATAATTGGTCCAAATGGGATTAGGGAGCTCTTCTCCAGAGGCATGGCCTGTGCGTATCAGAGGTACAGTAGTAGCGTGCATGCAGATGAAAGACAGACTCCATCCTGTCCCATAGCATTGGATTTATTTTCAAACTATATCAACTATAAGAAAAACACAAGTATGGGGTCAGGCAAGGTTATGACCCCCTCTTGACCTCCAATTGTTTAGTGAAGGTCCCTGAGGTTAGATACAGCATGTGTCTGTTAAGTTGTCCTGACACTGGCCTAGTAACAGCGATAAGGCTTAGTCTCCCTTATAAACTGTGTTGACGTTTGCAGCCTGTTGCATAAGCTCAGGTGCTTCTATTTGTGTGTCATTTCTCCCTGAAATGGGAGTGTAAAGTAGAATCGAGATGTAAACAAACTATAGCCTAAGGTTTGATAAGATGATGAAATCAGTTCCTATCGAAGTAACTTGTGGAGATATGACAAACATGCATGTTCAAACCTATGTTGTGGAGTAGTGGAGCTCCAACAGAGCTGCAGGGCAGGTCTGGGTGAGAGGCGCATTATATGAACCATGAGTTTTTACTATAAGAGACATGTATGTTATTAATCTGTATAAACAGAAGCTGTGCTTTGTGGCATTGACCTTATGGCCTCAGCACTGTCAGGCCCAAAAAGTATCATCAGCACAAACAAAGACAGAGTCATATAAAGAAGTGTGTGAAGAACTTTCACAATCAGTCCCTCCCGCAGCTGTCAGAAAAAGTCTATATTTAACTCCTGATAAAGCAGCAGAGCCTGCGCAGATGCTCCTGTCGTCACGGTGACACTGTTTTATCACTGTCCATGCGTCTGTCTGTCAGGGTGCTCAGAAGCACAGCCTTATCAGCCAGGACAAACAGAGCAGCTAACCTCTGCAGCAGACACTGTGTTAGTCACATCAGGGAGGAGCCACAGCCAAATACAAACACAGGCTTATCTGATGTACGAAACACACACACTGCAGACAAGTGTAGCACTAAGGCTGAGCACCATCTACACTATACCTGATTAAGCAGTCAAGCTCCTAATACTCAACTGTCTATAAGAGAAGGTTTAGGGGCTGAAGAGAGAGAGCGAGCTCTGTCCTCAGGCCAACAGGACAGAGATAAAGCTCCACACACATTTATACACACAGTGATATTCAAGCAGCTTTCAGCACCTCCTGTCCAAAGCACCAGGGCTCGTCTCTTAAAAAAACACTGATGAAACCCAACTCTGGAGAGGCCCTGTGCAGCAGTCTTCCTGCCATTGTGACTGTCATTACTGGCCTGGCTCAAATGGCTAGGCCTTCCTTTGGGGGAACTTAGTCCCTTCCAGCTCTTTCTGACGAGGAGCAATTTATCTGTCAGCATCCACCAACTCTGCTCTGCTACTTAATCCCTGCTTTAGCCAGGGGCCACGGGCCTCATGAAGAACACTCAAAGGCACAGTGCTCCCAAATCTATCAAGAAAAGAGCCGAGCAAAGCACTCCGAGGGCTCAGGGACAAGTGCTTGTGCTGAATATGTGCAATCAGCCTGTGACAGAAGTGACAAACGCTAACACGGGCACACAGAATATCACTGACAGTGGAAGCAGGAAAACAACTAAAGCTGTTCAAAATACAACACTGCACTGCAGGGAAATATGGCTGAAAGAGTCATTCAAGAGATATTATCTAACACCAAAAGTCACCTCCGTATGACATCACAGAGCCCAAGCAGGCAGCCACACTGTCCTGTGTGAAGTTTACTCAAGCAGTACCGGCCCACAGACCACTTCCTCCTCCCGCAGTGGCCCCTGTATGCAGGACGTCAGCACAGTCCAGACACACAACAAGCCTCAAACCGGCCGTCTGACACTATCTGCTTGTCTCATGTCTAATGTCTAATGCTGGTGTCACAACATATGAGTCATGGTGCACAGTGCAGTCTGCCTACATAGGAGTCTGATAAGTGTCTCTACAGGTCTGCTCCACAAACCAGCTCCATGCTGTACTATAACTGTTGTATTTCAGTCATATATACTGTATGTAGTGTGTATAATGGCCTGTTGTTTGTCTCCGCCTGATGAGAGACTCCCTGGAACCACAGCTGTTCCCTCAGGGCTCACGCACTCAGCTTCGGGTTACAACATGTACACCTTCTCCCGCCACTTCTGCTTTCTCCTGCACCTAACACTAGACTACTAGTGTAAAGTTTATTGTGCAACAGGTTTAATCAAGAACTAAACACAAAGCAGGAACAGCTCTAGTGTTTTGTTCAAGGCCAAGCATCCTCCCAAAGTCCTGCCTAGGGAAACAGGAGAGAAGAGAGAGAAATAAACAGGAAGAGCAGGCAGGGGGAGGGGGGCTCAAACTGGCAAAGGGTGGGGGATGGGCCGCCCTGGTTCAGTTTGTCAGAGGCAGAGGGGGCTGATGCAGGGATAAAGTTGTACACATGCTCAGACTCACCAAAACAAACAGGCAAGTAAAGCACTACTATGGACAAATGAAGTCTCTGTTGTACTGTGGGTTTAAAGGGTTGTGGTAGTGGTTTACATGGTAGTTGGTAACTTACATTAAAATTTACTTGCTTCAAATAAATACAGTATTTCTATACTTGAACCACTATATAGTTTAAAAAAAAACAGATGAAAAGAAACAAAACAGAAGGATTTGACTTTTTGCCTCAACGTTAAACTTTAAGTTTGTACAAATCTTCATGTGGTGTCAGTGCTCTCTCACCCGTTGTAAGTGATCCCGGTGGAACTGGTCTCCTATGAGTTGCAGTTTGTGGCCGATGCAGGCCTCCATGCTGCGTACTGCCACAGGGTGCCTGGGGAGTGGCTCCCTCCCGTTCTGCATCTCTCCCTCTTGTAGTGATTCACTTGCCTCCTGATCTTCACCAAGTTCAAAATGTGCTGGGAAGTGCAATCGAAAACCTGCGTTGCCTGTGAAGTGACATATATATCATGCAGCCATAAATACCTCGATGATACTTCTTTACAGTCCTAACAGTGCATTTTGATTTTATAGGCTTCTTGACATGCACCTTTGTCTGTAGTTTGGACCCTACTCTAGGAGTCATACGTTTGCAAATGGACAGAGTGGGACAGTGGTATCTTTTATCCAGTTTGTGTTGTGTTTCAGGTGAGCAGTGCTGTCACCTCCCATGAGTCACAGTGCCAGGCTGGCGCCCTTTGGATGGCAAAGCAGCTGGGCACACTCTATGTGGATCATAAAAACTGGACTATCAGGCGCCGAGGGCTGATCAGACTAACAACACAGATACACTTTTCTCACACTATCTCACGTTAGAGAAGAACGCTTCTGTTTTATAACTAGTAGTCACGCACAAGCCCATGTTCCCTTTCCCTGTTCTGAGCAAACATGTGAGTAAAGAGCATACCGTAAAAGAGTGGTCTAGGCTCCTCTGCCACTCCACAGGGAAGCATGCCTTTGTTGGGGGCCAGGGCAGGGCCGGGGGTCTGCGTGGCCCGGTCTTCACACTTTATCTGCCTGAACGTGGTGTGCCAGCAGTGCAGATCTGGCTCAAACACATCATCCTCCTCATCCTCCATGCGGGGTCGCTGTGCGCTGAGTGGCCTTAAAGAAACAGATGAAAAAGGTTATGTAGCTGCTAATGATGCATTTGTCAAAATGTCCTCCACAAAAGTCAATGAGATGAGCTCACAAACATTTATTATGAATTCATTCTCTTGTTTCTGATTATAGACAACCTGTCTGCTTCATAATGAGTGCTCTTGAATCAATAAAACCTCATTGGTCACGTTGGTGGGAGAAAATGAGCAGATGGTCGGCCCTCACGAGTCTGTGGCGAGTCCACAGTGAATTGAGTTAAATGGATGTGTGCATCTCAGTGATGAAACCGCACTGTTGTCTGTGGTCAGGCACTGGAGAAGGTTTGGCTCACTGGGTCAAATCAGAGGCGGACTCTTTGCTATTCAAGCAGCAATCTGGCCATGAGCCAACATCTTATGTGATTGTTACATGCATTTTTTGTAAGCAAATGTTAGAACTGACTATAACAATAAAATCACCTTGTGTTTCAAAGGCATCATCATGACTGTGTGGTAAGAATCGAGGATAAACTTCTCTCAACCTGAACTGTCGTGCAAGATTAAGATTAAGATTTATCAAAATATGGACAATGTGGAAGTTGCCCCAGAGCCCCATGTTGCCATTGAACTGTAATATAGGGTTACTACTAGCACCACAGTTTAAAGTGCGGGCTTGAGCCAAAGGGTAATGACAGTGTGTGAGGAGTTACTCTCCCTGGCTCGGTCTGTCAGGCTGCCAGCCAGAGTTTTCATTTGTTCACCCAGCCTAAACAGAGACCACTAGCATGCCCAGACCTCACGCTACAGTCTGTGCCCTCACAATAAACCATACAACCAAAACCACTTCATGCTTTGTTTTGACAAACACAGTCATGGGCTGAACATGGAAGACCCGCAAAAATAGAATATGCCCTTTTTTCAGATAGGACTGTCCTGTGCGCATTAGTCTACTGTCCCAGAATGTTTGTCAGACAGTGGCTCCCCCTGCTGCAAACAAAAATAACCCAAACAAAAGAGGAGGGGTGAGACGCGGCTATGTTTTTGACACAGTTTCTACACGGCCATAATGAAGGACTTACATCACATATCGCTAAACAATAACAGAGCGACATGCTAGAGCCGCGCTACAAAAGAAGCAAGTGGAGACCAAAATGACACGCAAAACTTCGAACATCTACAGCCAATGTAATGTAAAGTTAGAACAAAGAGTTGGAAAATAACAATTGCTTAATTTAACACAAACGGTCTAAAGAGAGAACCAAAAGTGCGTGACAAGTGTGCGTGACAGCGTGTTTGTTGTTAAAGCGCTCTTAAGCGTGCGTAACAAGTGCAGCAATGAGGCATTCAATGACCGGTCTGCGCACAGCGATGCCGGTAGACCTCCTACTCCGCATCGAGAATTCAGTGTAAAGTATACACCCATGCTTTTTGTTAAGGTAGGATTTTTTTTTACAAGTGCCAGTAAAACACGCTAATGTTTGTCATACGTCGATATGGGCTTTAGCTACAACTATCAAGAAAGTGTAGGAGATTTTATGTAAACAAACATAAAATATGAGTAGACCGATTCACTTACCACAAATAAAGGCTTTCTTGTAACAGCTTTAGTCAGAAAAATGTGATTGAAATCATATCCTTGAGCATCAAAAAGTTTAGTCCGCATCACCTCCACGACGACTTCATTCTGTGAGGAGAAAGGCAAGCGGCTGATTTCATTTCGCCGACGTCAGCTCCACTGTGACTCCGCCGCCAGGGCGGTGCTAAACTTTAGTAAATAAACCCAGTTAAAGAAAAGCCCTTTTCTGTCGGCCAACTCTCCTCTGTAGCAGCGAGCAGGAGCTTTATCCCCTTAAAGCTCATTTACATACGGCCGCGGGAACCAATGAACGGCTTTGTTTTGATCCCGCCTTCTCGACACAGTTTTCACGCACGTGGACGGGAAATTCCCCGTAGCACGAGACCGCTTTACAACCACGGAAGTAAGCCACTACAGTAAAGAAGACCGCGCTCAACTGCTGAGCTCAGTCCGTACGCGCTACTGTGTGGTACTGTCACTGTCACTTTCCCCAAGTCTGGATACAAACCGTAAGAGGCTTTCGCCCAAGTGAAGACGACTCATCTTAATGATCCACGGGGAGACCCCAAACTTTGACATATCTGTATCACTCAAGGTGGCGAGAGCTATCAGTGATTTTTGAAAAGTTCCATATCTAAGCTTTACATTTTGGTGTGATAGATAATCACAGTAGATAATTATGTAACCATAAATTTTCAAACTGTCACGTGAGAAAATGTTTTCACCATTTTCGCCAGAACTGTTTTATAACATTTACCATTAAACTTCTAGGAACACAATAGACACTCATTTGTGATATTAAATGACTCTGTGAAATCTGAGGATTCAAAAAATGTATAATATGTCTTTACTGTTTCAAAACAGGGCCACACATTGAGCCACGAAGTACAACAAGGATTCGCACAGAGGCTAATCTCCCATAGAACTGAGCTTATATCTTTTATTCCATGGTTTTAATGATTGGTGGAGTCTTCTGCTCAGGAAAAGTGCATTTGATTAGATTTTTAGATTTTAATTTAAGTAAAATTAGCTTATTTTCAATGAAGTAGTGTTATTTCTATTTCATAAATTTGAAATATATGTAATAGGCACACACCATTCATAGCAATGCTATCAGAACTATCAATCCTGTGTACAAATGTTTGTATGAAACTTCACACCTGTAAAACTCAATAATAATTTCAGCTGTATAACTGTAAACAGCATGTAGTCATGGCTCTACAGCCAACACAAATGAACACAAACACATAGACACATGCTAATATGTGGAACAAGAATAACATTTATGGTTACAGTCATAAGCAGTCTCTACTTCTCTACCAGTACCAGTTAAAATTGGTAGAAAACTACTGCATGCATATTAATTGTCCGGGAGATATATTTGAATGTCCACTTCATTCCCAAAACTGTGTGTTATTTTTACTAATATGTGGCTAATTCACCATTGGCCACATATTGTGTAATGAATAGAATGTGCAATACTTTGTATGGTACAACAATGGGATCTGTGCAATGAATGTAGTGTGCAATATCTTGGATGGTGCAATAATGGCAACTGTGCAATGAGTGGACTGTGCAATGAGTGGAATGTGTAATGAGTGGAATGTGCAATGAGTG
>KN483233.1:0-39066 GCA_000787095.1 Periophthalmodon schlosseri | reverse complement strand
ACCCCAGCCCTTGGGACAACGGATGGAAATTAGCCTTTGGCTATAATCCGGCGTGTTTACGCACATGTTAAATCATGTCTGTTCATTAATGCGCAATGTCCCAACCAAATAAATAAATACATTAAATTAAATATTCCTTGATGTATGATACAGCATGGCATGGTTGGATGATACAGCACTAGCATGGTTGGTGTGTGCTTGTCCATGGAGGACACTTTCATCCATCAACTTCCACTTTGGTCGTCCTCTGAGCCGACTTACACTTTTCCAAACAGTTTCAATCTGGCCTCTTTGATGTAAGGTTATGTTTAAAGTAGACTGTTGACCCCTGTGGATAAAGTTCTCCTCTGCATTTGGCCCATCCTTCTATACCTTCCACCTTGACTCCAATGGAAACCATCTGCCAATACGTTTCCAGTGTTAGTCCTACACTCTTGCCTGTCAGATTCTTTTTCTGCCTTAAGTATACTTCCCGCAATGTTTAAAGGAACATTTAGATCTTGGTACTAGTCTTTGCCCAAATGGAGGAGTTCCAGTATCTCAGGGTGTTGTTGTGAGGAAAGGATGTAGCATGAGATTGACAGGCGGATCACCACCAATCATTCACACACAGTGTCTTGCCTAAGGACACAATGACAGAACATGGTCAATGGTGGATGAGTTGTCACCTCAATTTAAAATACTTCCCTCACTGAAAACTGTTTTGTTACGCCTAGATTAATTATCCAACATTTCAGTGATCAAAGACTACTCCAATTATTGCGTCTGTCGTTGTAAAGATTGTAGAACATAAATGTAAATATGAGAGTGCAGGATAGGGATGAGATATGTGGCACCATTACAGGTCAATGAGAAGGAAAATGACATGGATCTAAATTTGTCAAGAATTTATAGGATAAATGAGTGTGTGGAGTTTGAATTTACTTTTAAAGCTGTAATCTGAAGGTGTGATGTACAGTGTTGTACGGTCCTCATGTGGGATGAGGGAGAGGTCATTCAGAAAGCCTCAGTAGTCCAGGGGCAGGTGGAAGGAACCTGCAGTCAAACAGCTGTGCAGTAATAAAGAAAGACTGGATTTGAATGTAGAGGTGGCTCTTATCAACAATGGGAAATACTACTAATGTCTTAATCCATGAGGCCAGTGTTTTGGAAAAAGCAAGTCAGAGGTTATATTGAAGTGGTTTGGACATGTACAAGGAGGGACTGAGGTGAATGGATATAAAAGTCATCCATAGGTGTCTAACAGGTAGCACTGAAAAGCAGGTCAAATTAATTTGCCTAGGGGATCAATAAAATGTACCTTAACAGTAACTGTAACGGTAAGGTAAGGTATACTTTACTGATCACACGTGAGGGAAATTCATTCACTGTTTTTGACCCATTCTTCAACCAGAGCAGTTGGGCCAGGAGCAGTGAGCTGCTGCCGTAGAGTGCTTGGGGACACATCTCCAGACCTTGAGCTAGTCTTGGTCAGGACTACCTTAGAGGGAGGATTTGACCTATTGTGCCTGCTGTGAGTTGATGGGAGAAACATCAGTGCCTGAAGGAACCCTACCCAGTCACTGGGAGAACATGCTAACTCCACACAGAAGGGCAAAGGTCGCTTGGAAATCAAACCCACAACTTGCTGTCAAGCGTGAGTCCTAGCCACTCAGTCACCATGCCATGGTTGATGATGATTGTTTTTAAGAATGGCATGGTTTGAAATAGATTTATACTGGAACTTTAAGGCAGAAGAGAAAGATAACAGGCAGTGATGGCTTTTAACAGTGTTATTCTTGTCCCACATATTAGCATGTGTCTATGTGTTTGTGTTCATTTGTGTTGACTACATGCTGTTTACAGTTATACAGCTGAAATTATTATTGAGTTTTACAACTGTGAAGTTTCATACAAACTTTGGTACATAGAAGTGATAGTTCTGATGGCATTGCTATGTGAGTGGTGTGTGCCTATTACATATATTTCTAATTTATGAAATAGAAAAAAATAACACTGTTTCATTGAAAATATACTTACTTTACATACATTTAAAACAAAACACTTTTCTTGAGCAGAAGACTCCACCAATCATTAGAACCATGGAATAATAGATATAAGCTTAGTTTTATGGGAGATTTGCCTCTGTGAGAACCCTTGTACTTGTTGGCTCATTGTGCAGCCCTGTTTTGAAACAGTAATGTTTCAAAATAAAATGTCATCCCTTTCTCTGTAACTGCTGCAGTGAGCCACGTCATTTTGGTCTTAAAATGTTCGTATTAACCTGCTCTTATCTATTTTGCTATTGTGTCCGTAAATCAATATATGAACATTAATAACAGACGAATCAGCCGCCTTCTTTCCTCGAGGTCACTCCCGTTAGCAACAGGTTTGATTGACAGCGTTGCTAAGCGCCCGCTCCCTGCTAAACCAGCGGTGCGGATGGGAAGGGGCATTATCTTCATCAGCTCTTGCTATGATATTCATGGTCAGAATTCCAGATATGGAACTCGACTCCAAATTCGCTAGCCTCGACAAGCTTCATTTGACTGAAGCTGAACGCCATGGGTGACTGACCGGCTATTTGTCACGAACTCAAAACAATGTGTATAACTTGAATCAAGAGTGCTAAACATTTCCATCAGGTTTCTGCCAGCTTAACATCTACCAATTTCGACAAGAAGAGACACCAACAAAGTCTGCAGGCCTAACCAAAAAATAGGATTAGTGTCTATCAGACCCTAGCTATAGGATTTTACATGAATTCTATGTTTTTAAGAGCACTAAAGGATGGGGCTGATTGGTAATCATGAATTGAGCTACCTCTGATTCCCGGAGATATTGTCGCTCATTATCCACCCTGAGAGGAACGGCAGCTCTCTCTGTCCCACATGAATTAGTAATGCTGTGAACTTTGATTATGTCCCACCTGCACAGTGCCCAAAGGGATACTGAGCGGAGGAGGAGGGATTGGATTCTACTCTCTGTGCTACTGGATCCCTGATTGCTTTTTGCATGACTGACACCAGTCAACCACAATGGGCTGAAAAGAAAGCATTAGGCACAACTTACCTTTATGCATTCAGCAAACAAAGACAGCCCATTGTCAGAAGAATGCTAATAAAGCTACGAAACATATTAAATTTGACTTCTGTGTAGTGTTCAGAAGAGTGTATAGCCTACATTATTGATGTAAGTGTGCGCATTAAGATAACAAGCTTAAGTTATTCATTAGCACGCTTTACTCTGTGTTGTATTAACATCTGAATATATAGCTGCAGAAATCATTTAGGCCATTTGGTAGGTCCCAGAAGAGCAGAAAACATGCTTCTACATCATAAATAATGCATCATTTCTCTGCGGCTTTACCTCTGTCTAGAAACATCCATATTAAATGAAACACTTCTGTCTTAAGTGTCCAGCAGATCATGTTATGTTTGTTTATAGATTATCCTTGATCAGTACACGTTTCTTTTGTATATAGATTCATCTTGTGTAATTATGTTTCACACAGGCTATTCAGTGTTGGGAAATAACTGAATATATACTGAAAATACGTATTCAGAATGCAAATTAATGCAAGTTATTTTCCTCAAATCAAAGGAAACCATGGCAGTATTCATCATGCAATATTTGAACTGCACAGAGCAACAAGAAAAAAAGAAAGATAACACAGCTCTTGTAGTGACTTTGTGTGCGACTTTTTCCTTTGCAACATTGTCAAAGTATTTTTCCCATCACAGGCTATAATAATATTGCATTTGTCGTTAGCTGCAACTATATTGACTTGTGTTGGGTTTGTGGCTAGCAGGTGTTTGTAAACAACTTCCCCGAGTCGCGTGAGATCCCTGGGAGAGAAAGGCAAGGCAGGCATCAGTTTGTGTTACATCAGAGAGCGGTTTCCAGGAGTTACACACACACACACACACACACACACACACAGTGCCTGGACTCCACATGGCTGCACAATCTCATGCCCTACTTCCCTCCAAACGTCCACAGACCATCTCCCCGCTGAGGTCTCTCTCTCTCTCTCTCTCTCTGTAGGCATCTTCTAACATCTCCATACACGCAATGCCAACACCACATCAAAACATTTAGTGCATCCTGCCTGGAAACTAGAGAAAGAGAGAAGATTTGATTTGCTTGGAGGGGAGATGTTCTTCTGGCATACTGACCTAGTGCCGGAGATCAACACTGAGCAATGACCCGACAGTTGACTTCATGCCCCCGGTTGAACTCAAGATGTCAGATTAGGTTAAATAAACAGCTACTAATCTCTTATTAATTATTGATACAAGCCATAGAAATACTGGCAACATGTGATTATCTGTGAAATTATGTAAGCTGGCAGGTTTAGCCTCAGGTCAACATGCATTTAATTATAGAGATGTTGTTTGGTTAACTCAAATGACCCAAGAAACAAGTTACATTACATTTGTATACGTTCATTCAACAACATTTATAATCAGATCTCGATGAATTCATAGTGATCAGACACAGAGGCAAACCTATCTTTTTGTGTAGTCACTCCTCAGAGAATTTTCAGTTAGCCCAATATTAAACCAATGGGGATTTTAAGATGGTAAATACTAAACTTAGCATTTATTCAAAAGCATTATGACACTATTGACCTTATTCGGCCACACCCACTTTTGCCTCTAAATGCTCCAAACCGCACTTTGTAAGAGGGCCATTATTCCATTATTATTATTAATTCCATTATTTTCAATGGCGAATTCGGGAAAACTTTCGGCTCAAAAATATGATATAAAGTAGTGTTGACTTGTGTAAAATGTTCTATGTTCATGTGCGCCGACAAGTCAACACCTCTGTTGTCTGTTGTCTGTAGTCCCAATAGGACTTATTTGCTGTAAAAATCGCCAGCCCCATACAAAATAATACAACTCAAATGACGATGGCGGCGCCCATGGCAACTTCCGGAATAAGGTGAATAGATGGATAATTGTATCTACCAGAAGTAATACAGAGCAGCAACTTTTGATTACTTTTTAATATTGGTTTGGTTTATGCATCTTACACTTATGTACAGTATGCTGGTACACAAACATGGCGGATTTGTCTAATTGTTGATTTTTTGACTAGCTCTATAGCTGCTTTACATTGACCAGTTGTCAGAAAACAGTATATTGGAGTAGTAGCAGTAAGTAGTAATAGACAATAGTATTCTCTCAAGACAAATATTTAAAAGATCTTGTCTCATCCCTAGCAGTAATGGGAAACAGTGTATTGGGGTTACATCAGTTGTTAAACCCAGTCTCTGTCAGCAGTGATAAGGCTGAGGAGCATGGCCTGGTTATGGAGGATGACACCTGATCTGGGTCGGTAACACAAGCTGGCACCTTTGTAAGAGCTGTCTGATGATCATATCCTGTCTGGAGCTAGAGCCTGAGCCAAAACTCACACTCCCACCATGACTCAGATACAACAGCAGCTGGCATTTACATAAGATATTATCGGATTACTAACATTCAAATTAGCAGCCTCATTCAGTGCATGCTTGGTTGTTTCGTTTTGTTATGAATGACAAAAGTATCTGATTATTTCTTTGTGTGGAATTCTCAAGAAAGGTATGGTAATAAACCTATCCATCTCCATGGAGACAAGCAGTTGGCACAGTCAGATCTGTGGAGAAGTAAGGCTGTATTTTTTTTTTTTTTTTGCAATAAATACACATGTAATTAAGTACATGCAAGATATAAGTGTAAGTATACGTTTAATGCCAAACTATGGAGCATTCCAGGCAAATCAATAACATCTCCATGGAGACCCGCCATCAGAAAAGACTGCATTTTTAAATGTCACAGGAAGTCCATATAGGTTCTCATTTGGACTCAAAAGTAATTATTTTTCATGATAATTTAACCAAAATCTAATGTCAATGAATACCAACAAACCAAGTACTTTTAAGTTATATGTACTGCACACAGGCCCACAGGGAACAGGTTTGAGTACACACGGCCTGTCTTGTTGCAACCTCAGCAGCATGAGCTAAATTCTTGATAGTTTTCAATTTGAATGTCTCTCCTCACTCTTCACTCCATTTCACCCTCCACTGTTCTGTCCAATAAAGAAATACCAAACATAAAAACGAAATAAGCACTGATCAATAGTCAACATATACACACAGATAGTAGAACAGATAGTACTTCAGTATCTTTGAAGTACCGTTTTAGCCGTTTAATCTCCCGTCTCCAAAGGCTGCCTGAGAGGAAAATCTGGACCATCACTGACCTCATCAACACTTCAAACACTACAACTATGTGAAGTGAAAAGAGCCACTTCTGACGCTTTAACTGTTTAAAACAAGCTTACAACACCGGGATACCAGCCACAGTCTCCACACTGCATCCTCTTTGAAGTCTTCCTCCCAGTCTGTCTGATTCTCCTTTGTGGGAAGAAATGAAAACGAAACCTACTGTAGCATATCAAACTAGTCCACATACACTGGCCTTTTCCTGAACCCACTTTAATTTGTTTTGGCTGCGGGCGACTGGTGCCCTACGTATCATAAGTGCATACGTCCTGCTACTTTTATACTGCAGGTGATGCGTTTGAGTGCAGTAGGAACAATCAATTCTTTGGACTCTCCTCTGCACTTCTTTGCCCATGGGCTATGCTTTGCAGAATGAAACAGGCTGATGTGTCAAGCTGCGAATATGAGGGTGTTGAAAAGACAATAGCCAGTGCATTCAGAAGTGTAGGCAACAAGACAGCAGAGCTGACCACCATAAAGTCTGTTTAATCATACATAAAAGCCACAACGCCTCAAAGCCTGCATGTCCTAACAGCTGTGCATGTGAATCTTCTGAAGTGGAGCAACACAGCGGTTGTCCACACTACTGAAGACCGAGGCTACCCACCAAGTATGAGTCAATCTCACAACTGGGGTTAGGACAATCCAACCTCCCATGCCAAAGCCAAGTGTGCACAAAGGATTTTTTTTTTCAAAGACATCACAATGGTTAACGCTTTGAAATGCTGATATTGTTTTCATCAGTCTTTCAACAGAGTATGCCCAAAGGTGAGGAAAACAAGATCAAATAAATGGAAGAAATGAGTTCAAATTGAATCTGTGTGGTTCATTAAGAGAGAGCGCACTCAAATGAAAAGACCACATGTACTCTAATTTATGTATTTAGTATGTTAATTAACTGTGGTTGATGAGAACACAGCCTGCAGCGAGGAGGTCCTGCTTGGAGACCTGTAATGGCACATACAAAAGCACTATAAATGGCATCTATCATCGCGTACTAATTATGTCGCCTCCGGGCTCCACTAGATCCGATTTCACCTTTGGGCGCCAGCCACCAAACACTTAGCATTCATATTTAATCACACCTCATTATCTGCGACAATGTAGGAAGGAGACAGAGGCCTTACCTGATCTGCCAGACAATCACAGCCCCTTCAGACCAGGGCGAGTTCTATGTCTGGACATGCAGACGGATTAGGGTTCGATTCACATGATACTTACATGTAGTTTTAAACCTGCATTAAACTTATTGTTGGGATTTTGCTCTTAACTACAATTGTTTAACCAAGCACTGAATTGTTCTTTCAAATGTAAAAAGAGTTCGTATTGATTACATGCAAAATACGGCCAAGATACTGATACCTCACTGATGCGCTATGAAGAAATACTACTGTAATTAAGAGCTTAACAGTACAATGCTCTTCCATTGATTGTGTTGAACTAAGAAGGTTCATGCCAGGTTCATGCAAGTTTCTGTTACAAAATAAGTCTTCTAGTTCTATCATAGACTGTATAAAGAAGTGGACTAAGTGAGTGTGACGTCACACCCGTGTTTGGCTCCAGTCAAATGAAGCTCAATGAGGCTAGCAGTTATAGGGGCGAAATTTCGATATTTGGAACTCTGAAGGGAGTATCATAGCAGCCAAAGAGCCAATCTGGAGCGAGGCTGATGAAGGTAACGCCCCTTTCCGGCCACACTGCTGGTTTAGCAGGGAGCGGGCACTTAGCAACGTTGTCAATCAATCTTGTTGCTAATGCTAGCGGGAGTGACCTTGGGGAAAGAAGTCACCTGATTTGTCTGTTATTAATGTTCTTATCTTGATTTACTGACAGAATAGCAAAATAAAAATACCAGGATCATGTAGAGCGAGTTAATACAAAGACTTTAAGACCACAGTGACGAGGCAGTGAGATGGGGCCAAAAGCGCACCCATGATCACTTCCTATTTGGAACTAGCGTGTTAGCAATGTCCATTTATACATACAGTCTCTGAGTTCTATTTACATATTCAACTCATCTGGGTATGATGATAATGCACCATAGGCATAATATAAATATAAAAATATAAAAAGAAGAAAAGATGTGAAAAATGTAGCACTTTTTTGCTAACCATCTCTTAATATTGACCACATGAGTTACAAGTTTAGAAAAAAGACCAATGCCAAATTATGAAAACAATATTCTACAATAATAATTAATCTACAATAATCTACCACCTCTACCAAACACCTAATCACATCTGACGGATCCAAATATTTTCACTTTGTAAAACCATCTGTACTTTTATAACGAGCCAGAGTGCTACACATATCAATCTGGCGTTAGTCAAGTTAATAAATTGCAGGTTCAAACTACTATAAAATTGTTAAATAGCAGTTAAAGCAAAGATTATTGTCTCTTATTGGTTATGCTGGCTTTGTACGCCTTTTTCTGTTTGATCTTAAATACAAAGCAGCTGGTGATAATGCCAGTTCAAGGCCAGCAATGACCACCCTGCCAAAGTTTTATTACCAATTGTCACATTTAAGATCTAAAACGTCAATAGAAGTTTACACAGAGATCTCACACTGTGCTTAAGTGACTCAGCCCGTTTGAAGATAGCCCGAGCCCTGGTCCTGTGCATTCTCAGCAGCCTGAGCCTTTCATGTCAGTCCCTTTCTTTGGACTTAGTTTCTGGTTCAAAGAGCAGCTAAAGTAAACAGGGGCTAATCCCTTCTCCGCACAACCACGGCCTGTTACCGCGTTATCAGCTCAAAGTCATCATGAAGTCACAGCCCTCAGGTGTAAGAAGGCTGATGTTGGAGATCAAATATGGCTTTGGTGTCCCGAGCCCGCCTGTCCTTGTTATGCAGCTGAAACTATATACTCAGGCATCATCATTTGACACTTGTTGACAGCTTATCCATGGCAACCTTGTATGGTTGTGGAAAATGTATTAAACAGTCTTTATCTGCAGAAATATCAGCAGTCAAAGCATATGTGATGTGCTTGATCAGTCCCGGTGCGATTTGTACTTAACACGGCTTACAATAATTATCCAGTCTTGTTCACTCAGGTGCAGGACTGCAGCCAGGTGAAACTGGAGCTGCTCCTGAAAGATTCAGGGGCTATTAAACAAAAACACAACAATATCCTGTTACTGCAGAGAGCTGTGAGCCAACACAGGGGTCCACTCTCGCATAAATCTGCACTGTTTGATTAATACCTGAGGAGTAGTGGACAGACAGGTTCAACTATTTTAGCTCTATAGATTTATTGCACAGGGGTTCAAAGTCACTATATACATTTTTAAAATTAGGAAAGCATAGTTCATCTGGAGTCTCAGTGTTTCTCAGTATGGCATTAAATTCAGCCATACTGCATTTATTCAATTAATTTTTTTTTACAAAAATAAATAAATTCTTACAATGAGATGGCTCAGCTCTCCTCAGATTTGACCTGTTACATGGCTTTGCGGCATCACCTGCTTATGGATTGTGGACATAGTTTAATGCCATACTGTGAAAGATTCTAGGCAAAGCAATAACATCTCCATGGAGACTACCAGGAAGGTACATAGTGCACTTTTATATTAGCTACACTATTTTGTAACTTGTTATTTGACAATTCGACAAATTGAAATCATGTTTGTGCTGCAGGGTCTTCTTACTTAATCATATTGACAGTTTTCATTAGGCATCATGCAAGATTCCCCGATGGGCAAATTTCCATGGCAACGCTAGGAGGTCAAAGCTCACTGAAGGGTGCAGCACTGCCTGTTACTCAAGTTAGTCTCCATGCCCTCAAAGGAATGTTGCAAAAGTCAAAAGACACTACTTAAAGCATCATTCTGGTCATACATTATGCATTTCAACGCAACTTACCAATGGCATTGTCAGTACAGTTTAGTTATGGAAAATAGTGGTGTATGAGTCTTATGAGGCACAGAATCATTCAAAGTAATTGCTATGTCCACATCAAATAAATAAATAGAAACTTCCTGTAAAAGGAAGATTTTGACTATCCCATTTCCTCTTGTCATGTCTCATTTGCCCCAAACCAAAGTTTTATGGGCTGGTCAGGCAAGAGCCCCAGCGTGTTTGTAGAAGTGTAAACAAAACATTTAGGAGTCATTTGACCTGCTGTGGGGACAAGTAATCAGCAGATGACCTCAGACATGGCGAGCTCTCATTACTGTCAGGGCCAAGGGAGAAAGTCATTAAAGCACATGCCCCCTTGGCCTATAAGCAATGATACAAAATGGTACTATTGAATTACATAAATATTCATCCATATGAAGTACTATGTATACTATATAAAGTCTTTTCAATTACAATTTATATGGATTTTTATCATTTCAAATAAACAAAACAGTGTCATAATTTCAGCTGATCAATGACAAGTAAGATAATATGCCTAAGTGTCACATGCTTTGACTCTTAATATTTAATACAGATGCCAAGCCTGGTAAAAAAATCAATTATATTCTCCATATCTGATCCATTGTCTGAAACATTAGCTGAAACATAAAGTATCAGCTCGTGAACGCCTCTTAATGTACATCCCATTAAAAATTTACATAGCTGGTGCAGGGCCGCTCAAAGTGTGTCAAGTGTGTCTGCGGAGGTGATCGGGTCTAGTCTGTGTCTGCTGCCCATAGACGGGAGGGGTCACGGGGGTGCGCTGACCTCCGGCCTGGCGTTACGCGAACCCCCTCCACGGAGCGCGATGAAGTCAGATTGTCTAATCCGAGGAAAACAAAAGTGCTGTCAGTAAAGGGAGGCAGACAAATTACCAGCGCTAGAGAGGTACACCTATGGGATATTGATGGTGCAGAGATGCTAAGGCTATTACGCTATAGCGCTAATGGTCTCTAAAGTGTTCGCTCCTCTCAATGTATTTTCGTAGCGGACCATAACCCATTTACGCAGATATGCTCATTACAGCTATACGCCGTATGTAAGTGCTTTGCAGAATTGGTCTTTAAGTATCATATAGCAATCAATAGGGCTTTAAGACAGTAACAGCATATGGGGGACGATATAGAAAACGTATTTAGATCAGACTAGCGACTAGGCTATGTAGTACACAACACAAGAGGCATATGTTGGCCAATTCTAATGGATTACAGAAATCTTATTTATGAATAATCCCTCTCACGCGTGGATAGAGCGAATCATTCTCACTGTTTGACCACTGTGTTTAAATGCTCACATGCATGACTAATTCTTTCCTTTTTGCTTCTAATTTGTGTTGTTCAGTGATGTTATTAGTGCAGTGAAATGATCTAATAACCTTATGGTAAAAATTAAACTGCAGAGTGGCCTTCTACAAATCATATTTTTCCCACTGTGGTTTGGCATTTAAAAAGCTAGAATGAATCTTCGACCTTTGCGCAGTATCTGGAAAAGGACAGTCATAAATGGCAAACTATAATGAAGCCCTGTAGCAAAGGCAATAAAAATTATATTCCAAAACTTTAAAGCTATGTGAAAAGTGGTCTCTTTTGTACACTAGGGTGAAAGTATTGCATTAAGCCTAAGTGTCTTGGATATACTGATCAAAAATACCTTGAAAACCATGCATTCTTACAGTGAGCAGATTCGCTTCTCCACAGATCTGACCTGTAACCTGGCCTGGTGGTGACCATTGCTTGTCTCCATAGTCATAGATACATTGAAAACCATACTGTCTATATCTTCATGGAGACAAAGGCTCCAGCCAAATATGTGTTTTACTGCATATCCATAACACAGTATGAACTATATATAACTGTAAATGATGCCAAAGGTAAACAACAGCCTGTTTGCTTCATGACATATGCCACATATGCAAATCCCTTCACACAGACACTCCATGTGCACTATATTTGCCCATACAGTCTAACCCTATTCCACGGTTTACCTCCTGTCCCCATTTGTTTGTTACTGAGCTGCAGATAAGCAAGTCTACTGAAGCATAATGATTACAACAAATGAGATCATCGTCCACTCCAGTCTGACAACACAAGACAAACACAGCGCATGGCCTTGGACTAGAGATGGGCAATATTTAAGAAGACTTTCAATATTTAAGGTGCACTATGGAACTTTCCTATGCCACCTGCTTGTTATTTCTTTGTCTGAATATTCCACAGTATGGCATTAAACTTATCACCATGGAGACAAGCAGATGACACTACTACACCAAGTTACAGGTCAGATCTGTGGAGAGGTGACCCTGCTCACAGTAAGAATGCATTATTTTGAAGGTATTTTTAGTCATAAAAACCCCTGTAGTTGAATAAATAAACAATAGATAAGTTTAACAAAGTACTGGAACATTTTTCAAAGCTGTAACTCATCCATGGAAACAAGCAGGCAGCAGACCTTCCAAACTTACATAGTGCACCTTTAAAGGTCCTATATTACACAAGACATGTTATAATGTTGTTATTTCATCAAAAACATACCTGGAGGTGTATTTTGTTTCATTCACACACGTCTGAGTAATCCTTTATTATTAGGCTGGTCCAAGCTCTGTTCCACCTTGTGATGTCATGTAGTGCTGGTTTTCAACTTAACTTTTACCTTTGTTCTGTACAGATTGAAAATCCCAGAGCTGAAATCATTCAAATGATTCTGGTGAAGGTTTATGGAATTTAAAAACACACTGGAGCACTTCCTGTATTACCACATGACATCAAAAGGTGGAATAGAGTGTTTTCAGTTTAAGAGAAGAACACAGGGTAAATATACAGGGTTTGTGTTTTCAGTTTAAGAGAAGAACACAGGGTAAATATACAGGGTTTGTGTGTTAAACGTGTGAATGAAACACAACTCCAGGTATGTTTTTGATGAGGAAACAACATTATAACAGAGATCAGAAAATAGCATAATACAGGCCCTTTAAGGAAACAAAAACCTGCAAAAATATGTTTTTTTAAAGAACAAACTTGCATTGTCAAACTTTGGATATAACAGCAGTTTAGTTATGAGGGGATGCCCAGAGCTGTGATGGCCTCGCTCTTGATCACATTCCAGGAGGATGAGGTGACCGCGGGTTGACAGCCCCATGAGGAATCCCTTTGATAGGCTACTGCTCCTATCGTTCTGGCCGATCAATATGTAGCGCCGCGCTGATAAAAGAACATGGCGCACATCAAAGCGTCCTACCATCGGGGGGAGAAGTAATAAAACGTCAATTATTAATGGAGGTGAAGAGTCGTCTTTCATGTTGGAGAAAATTTGGATAATAAAATCAAAGTAAATCTATAAAAACAACCCGGAGAAATCTTTAGCAAGGAAGTGCAATTATTATGATTTTTTGGTTCACACATCAGATACAACTTTCTTCAATATCAAATTCTGACTACGTCGCAGCATCCGTACCCTTGCACTTTTCACCTTGGCCTCGCAGTAACCTCAACATCTGTCCAACCAAAATATGAATCCACACAACTAGGGAAAAGCCTATGTATTCCAACACATCTCTCCATGGCTAAAAACAATCCCCCCCATATAGGCTCTTTCATGTTCCTATCCAAGTAGCCATCTTTTTTTCTCCCTTGTTTTGGTTTTCAAGTTGATCCGACTTGTCAGACGCAATGATTTATTGATCAGAATGCCTGTATTCATCAGTCTTGCATGGCGTCCACAACCTTCCCGCTGTTATTTCAATGTAAAGCCTTGTTATAGAGCGCTATGTCAAATATTAATGCACAAGACATATGGAATATCATGAATTTTTTATATGTCTCAAAAGTATATAGTATAGCGCCAATAGCCGGATAAGAAAGACATCACCTTGTTGTTTTCCTTGGCTCCTCCACTTTGCCCATAGGCTCAGACTAGAGAAAAACAGTCACTAATTGAGTTGTGAGTTGTTTTGGGGTCATTTTTTACTGCAGGAGAAGAAACAATATTGATTTCTAAGGCCAGATAAATGTGCTGTGAAGTTTTATCTGGACTCCCACCTGAGCAGCCCGCGCCCCCCACCAGCTTTGCTCCGCTGCTGGCACAGTCAGAGCAAGGCAGGGTCACGTTTGTTTACATCGATCACTTTTAATGAAGATTACTTTATGAACTTCTTAACCTCCAGAGCTGAATATTTAAATATGTTTGCAGATAAATATAACCTGTGCATGAAGTAAAACTGCAGTGAAATGCACAAGTTAGATAACATTAACTAAAAGAGAATATTTCATATAATTCACAGGAAACAATGGAAACTATAAAATGACTATACTTTGCTTGCCACTTTCTGTGTATTATCAGTATAGAATATTCCACCGCATGGCTTTAAAATCTACCCCCATGGAGACAAGCAGGTTCGTGCCACAAGGCCAAGTTACAGGTCAGAACTGCAGAGAGGCCACGCCACTTACAGTAGGAATTTATGTTTTTCAGTTTTTTGTTTTTTTAGCAATGCAAACACTTGTAACTGACTACATGCAAGATAGATACAATTAATGTCATACTGTGGAACATTCCAGACAAAATTAACAACACATACAAAGTGATCAGTTCCATTAGGCTAGACAATAGATAAAGGTTTGTTGTATATTGTGCTATATATTACTTATTCCACTGGGGGTTTTAGCAAAGATAGTAAGTATAAGAAAAACACCCTGCATGCATATCTCCGTGGGGGTCTGCTCTCTTCTTATCTGTGCTCCTTTGACAGGCTAATGTGCTGAGTGTGGAATTGCACAGCTCTCAGCAGGGAGCTCCTGGCCACCTGCAGCCCGGGACAACTCCGGGATAATGACACAGGCCTTAACAAAAGCACTCTCTCTGAGGTCAAGCTGGGATGGCCTCTCTGTCAGCTGCACACAGGAGGAGGACAGGGGAATCCCAGAGAGACAGGCTCCTCCATCATCACCTCAGTAACTGCACAACACAAGGGACACACTGGATGATGACAACAGGGGAATGTGTGCAAGTCAAAAAGTCATGTGGAGATATTCACTAGCATTGAGTTTTATAGCCCATTTCAAATCCATTGTACATTAACCACCAAGGAGCTCATGTTTTTGCAAACACATAAATCAGATTTTAATTATTCTTTTTTTTATTCCATGAGGCTATAGGATCATGTTCACAACATGACATTTGTCAGTTTTACTTGCCATTCCATCTTCTTATATAAAGGTAAATTATGCAACTAGCACCTGCTTGTCTCCATAGTGATTTTATTGCTTTACCTGGAATGTTCCACAGTATGGCATTAAACTTACCCAACATTCAAGTTGGGTTGCTTTTGCACAGATCTGACCTGTAACTTGGTCTGGTGGTGTCAAATGTGTGTCTCCATGGAGGTAAATAAGTTTATGCTATATGGTGGAACACTCTAGGCAAGCAGGTGACGGGCCCTGTAACCAAAAAGTTCCGTAGTGCACCTTTAAACGGGGGAGACTGAGAGATGTGTGTTTAAATGATTAATCTGCATTGGCGTCATCACTGAATGTTCCAAACACTAATGACCTGTGCCTCCTGGGTTCTTCGTGTTTCTGTACAATATATTAGTCCCATGATTTCTGATTTCCCATGACCTCTATCTCTATTAAATCAGATGATGCATTTAACATTCCAGAGTGATGATGATAAATGCTGTGAGCTGATCTACTGCATTTATATATACACAGAAAAGAATGTAAATATTTTAGTCATTACAGTGTGTCATGTGCCTACTTAAGACCATTCCTAAAAGTGTGTGTGTCATATATAATGATTCAAATATGTTCCCTGGGAGCAGCCTGAATTTTACCCTGCAGACTGGACCGTCCTGCAGACAGCATGTCCGGTGCCCAGAGCCATAGTCCTGGTAAACACAGGGCACACAGGCAAACAGCAGACAGACAGACAGCTTCTTAATACTTGAGCACAAAGAGAATGATGTCATCGTGTCTCTTGCCTGGCAGCGCGGCACTATCAAGGCAATATCACTACTATTAACAGAGCCGTTTGACTGAAAGGGCCATTTGAAAGACAGCGACAAACCGCAAAGTACCTTAATAAAGGCTCTGTGAGGAAGCAACGCAGCTCTAAGTATCCATCATTTCACTCAAATTACCTCAAAATGTCTCGTCTTCTGCCCATACGTAACTCTATCCATGTGTAATAAAGAAAGGGATTTGGATTGAAAGTGGGCTGAGGGCGTGTCCTGCAGTGAGATCATGCATGGTTTTAAACTGGACCCACCTAGAGAGCGATAATGACAGAGATGTGGTCAGACACGCATGAATAAGCACTGCTATTATCAGGCTTCCATTTGAAACTAAACTAAGTCATAAAGCCTGCCTCTAATGACCCATTGAACTGACTAAATAGATAACCTTAAAGGCCCCAGAGATGCTGGTTTTCTCACGTGCCTGTCGCTCTGTCACAGAAGCCTGCTCCTCACCTGTGTGTCCTTTTATCCTGCTTTTTTCACACTGCTCTGGGATTCTAGCACCTCTATTGTGAAACTGGTCCTGCCTTCATAATCCTGGATTCAGTGGTAGTCAAGCAGGCTCTTCACACGTCAGTGTTGTGTCCACACCCAAACCACCTCTTCTCCATAATGTGTTGTAATGTATCTGTTCTTTGGCAACATTAAAGCAGCAAAACCTTCATATTTAACAGAGAAATTAGAATTAACCAATGTATGGACATGGTCTAGGTGAAATATTAGCTGACGTATTTATTAATGGTAACACCTATTTCATCCTATATGTATTATATTAATGCTTAATTTATCTGAGCTGCATTGCGGTCTGCCTAATTTCTATGTTGTGTCAAAAGCAGAAGTGAGTGTAGACACTGATGTCATAGCAGGACACCCGAGGGACACACAGCAGACCGATGATGTCATAGTTATCAAAATTATGCAAATTGAGACTGTATAGCTGATTATACACCGTAGGATTTCAATAGGTTTTCTGCAATGCATTTAATCCTCTTACACAGCTGCAACAATGTACAGCTCTATAGGCACTGAAGTACTCCACCAATATGAAACACCTCAGTCGTCTATGGAATAAACAAAGTATAGAATAAAGCATTGTGGAGTCTGCTCAGTGCCACAGGTCCGTGTACTATCATGTGCCCTTTCCAGTGGGTGTGACTGTGTTTATCAGGCTGTGAAGGTGACCCCGCTCAGCCTACTGTAACTCTAGGACACTGACCAATGTATTTGTGTCGGCGATCACAGATGTCCATTTAAATATTCCGGACACTTTGATGATATGTGTTTGTTTGTTTACCTGCTGGAGGTCCGGGAAACGTCAGTATAGGGTGCCACCAGTGACCTTGTAAAAGAGAAGAAATGAAATATTAATGTGAGAAATCTGACCAGCTGTTCTTTTGTTTTGTTATTGACAGGCTATCATAAAATGAGCCATCTCTATATTTGTTTTTGGACATCACTAATGAGGCAAGAGTTGAGTGAGACTTACTGTTTGATTCACTTACTCTTGCGTTATAATAGCATCGAGGAAGCTTACATTTATTTTATATGAATGAATCCTTTCCGAGTGCCATTGAGAGTCTGTAACCTTGATATGTGAGTGAAGAGGCACAGGCACTTCTGATACGGTGCATTGCTTGGGGAAAAAAATGCCTTTTAAGTTTATCTGCATTAGTCAATCGAATGGCTATTAGAAAGGCTTTTGGATAATGTGTTTAAATGTGTTTATAATGTCTCTGTCTGGTTAGCCAAAGCACATTATCAAGTTACTGTAGGCATTTAGGCTTCCTGGTTTATTTATAAGGGCCCTTAGCGCTATAGACACTGAAACGCTACTGTCAGTCAAATGGGACGGATGCAGAAATAGATACATAAAACAGTTTCCTCCAATAATGAAGATAGATAGATTTAAACCATAGCACACTAAATAGAATGCGCTGTGTCAGACCATGTTAGTGTCATTTACCACAGTAGAAAGTACCCTGTTGACCTGCTGTCCCCTAATGCCTCTGGCTCTGCACTGGGGTCTAAAATAGCTGTGCAATGCGCTGGGCAGCTGTATAATGTGTGTACACAAGCTCCGACATGCATGGACAGCACTAACAGGTGCCACCATCACACTGTTACACAACCAAGCCACATGATCGATTCAAAATTCCCGGAGAAAACCATGCCCACTTTTCATCTCTCACTATTGAATGATGCCTTCTCGGAGCCTATAGAGAAACACAGTTAGGAGGAGGTAATGGCCCGTCAGAGTTATAGATTATATAGATGGTGATGTATAGTGGATGAGGTCACAGGGCTAATGCGTAGATGCTCTGTCTCACTGTCACTTATATAATTGGACAGACAGGTTATCTCACAAGATTCTAATCTCCACTGAGGACAATGCTTTATGTCCAATAGATGTAAATATTGACAGACCTATAGAACTTATTGAGGAGGTGTAACACGAGGAGTGCCATGGCCAGAGGAGGCAGGTGATCTGGTGACCTTGCTAATGACAAGTGCACAAAGGGTCAGGGGAGTATGCCTGGACTATGGATGAAATGTGCCCGATTAGGTACAAGACACCATGGCATCACCAGTTGTCAACCTGGCTAATCACCATAGCCACACTCCCCGCTATTATGGTGAAGCCGTGGCAGCTGTTGGCTTGAAATGCAACCAAATTCACCAGGGAAGAGCCAAAATGGATGCCTATCACATAGCTCCATGCACCACAGGGTGTAGAGGTGGTAAATACTGAGCCACAATGCGGGGTGCCGTCTCCATTAAAGGACATCAAATATTCATTGGCCATACGGCACCAAACCAGTCCCACAGCAGAAGGCTTTGAACTGCCAAGATGTTTTTTATATGTGAAAATGGACTTGTGAACACTGAGCATGCGTCATTGACCTAATATATGCATCTTGACATTCACAGTTGGATGGGTAGAGTTATCTGGGTGTTATGAAGTGTTAACAATGAGCTAACAGGCAGCACTTGTTAAACATGACAACAATGACCTCATCTTGGGGACATGAGTGAGTTAAGGTCCAATCACAGGTTCTGATCACATCTTAAATGTGTTTAGTGCTGCTGGTTACTCGCCAATTGCTTTAGTCGACTAGCAGGCCATCTGTAATGACATTAAAAGACACTGGGCCATTGGACCTTACAGCATTTTCACTGACTATGTACAGCGATTTAACTGGGTTTCACAATGATATGAATATGACTTCCAACAAGAAAAAAAAATAATGTAAACACAAAAATAGATAAATGTGACTATTTAGTGCATTTTCAGGGGCATGAAAACACTGAAGTAATCTGTTGGAAAATGCATGACTACTGCTGGCACCATAGACCAGTGTTTCCCAATCAGGGGTTCAGGTATAATTAGTAATATACTAGTAAACAAATTTATAGTTATTAAAGAAACTCCAGTACTGTTAATAGGGGGTACTCAAGAGTGTGACACAACGCTTAGGGGGGTACTCTAGACAAACAACTGCCATAGACTAAATATAGACTATGGTTGGAACAGTGCATGTTATTCAACGTAGGTCTACACAATATAAATGCTGTAAACACAGCAGATTGTAACCATGGGCTAATGCCGCAAACAAACAAAGACACTCTCAGTCATTGCCTGGGTACATGGAAAATAAAATGTCTTGCACAAGGACACAGCAACAGCATTCACTAGAGCCACTGCCGGCCCACTACGGCCCATACTACCTTTTATTCCCAGCAGTCTCCCATCCAAGTATTAACGAGGCCCAATCTTGCTTATAACTTCTGAGATCAGACAAGATCGATCATTCTCAAGGTGGTGTGGTTGTCATTATATTGTCTGACAAAGATTTCTGATGTGAGTATTTACACAGACAAAAACAATGGTGGCTGTCCTATAAATAATGTATGGACACTGTCAAGCTAATCACCACTAAAGACAGTAATACTATTTGAGTGCTAGTCACATAGTTATACTATATATGTGCTGTAAGCATAAGTGGCCTCTTAAATTATTGACCATCTAAGAAACAAAGGGGGCTCAGTCTGTCTCCCACTGATAACTGTGACTGGGAGGTCTCCAGTATCGACGCAATGTGATTTAGGCCTACAGATTTGAGCAATTCTGCTTTGATTTTATTTTTTGACGAAATATGTAGACAATCAAGCATCCATCCAATCATCCGTGCCAAATCACACTCCATCAGTGCTGTACACAACAGGTTATCTCATGAGAGTGCATTCAGAGGCAGTACAAAGCTGCCCTCTACTGGTCAAAAGAAGCAAACTCATTTTAATCATGGATTAACCCTGTATTGACCATTCAGCGTATTCAACGTGTTACACAGGGGAAGAAAAGTGCTATTTGAAAATTCTCTGAAACAACCACTATCCAAGGCAGTTTCCAAATGATAGGCCTTATACTGTAAGGTCTATGGAGGGAAAAAGATAAATGTGATTGTGAGTTTGTATCAATTTGCAGATAAAAAGAGGAGGACGCTATTTGCTTTCTTAATTACCTTCACCATCATGTCAGGATAATTTGAGTATTTTCACACCTCTGTACCACCAGATGAAGGTGCTGAAAAGAGCTTTTTGGTTCCTTTTTGGAAAGTGTAATGGGCTGAGGTTAATAAAGAGACCAGCACGTTATGGGTAATAGTCATAATTTTGGGCTCGAACTGACATAATGCGCTACAGGAAATTCATTTTCAGATACAATGAATACACTAGGTCTATTTAAAATTTATCTTGGAAAGTACGCTCGTATTACTAAGCTATTTTGTTAAATACATTCAATGTAATTCTGTTTTTGTTTTTTTTTTCTCGATATTCCACATTCATGGGTTGACACACAAGTATCTGCGTCCATTTAACCCTGTCTACCTCCTACATACGTTTACGTCCCAGCCTACTACGGTACGATTGATTAAATTGACATAAAGATTTCTGCCAGCAGACACAAGAGGGCGCCATCAACCCTACAATGATCAGTAAAAGCGCGTGCCTTCTGACTCCCTGAGTGAATGAACCTCTGAACTGAATTACTGATCCCTCATTGAGAAAACACACACTCCTGGAAGTCATTTAGACTCCAAACGACTTCCAGTTTGTCAAAGGCCTGATCTTAGTCATAGTAAAAACGCAGGAACAAATTTATGATTCCTTGAAATACATCCTCCCTCCGTTTCTGTGTCTTCAGTCATACACACAGAGGAATGCGCACATCACTCCCCTATGACTGATGCGGTTGTCATGTGGCCTGGAGATGACAGGATGCAGGGAAGAAAACAACAAATAAAAGTGTAGATTTGGCCCCTTGCTCGCGCACACACACACACACACACACACACACACACGCAAACGAGTAGAGAGAGCGGAGGGAGCAGAGGCAGCGGTGCTTTGCGTGCCTGCACATAATTACCTAGTGTCTACAGAGAGCAGTATCCACCAGGCGGGGAGTCCAAACACAAATGAGCTCATAGCTACCTATAGTGATAGAGGGCCAGGGGCATTCGGGCCACGCGGTGTGAAATATGACCAAGCCCACAGAGTTTTATGATGTGTAAATAATGTTGGACGGATTAAGTCATCTCCCAGTCCTGTCTGTAATGTTTATTCTATTGTTTTATTAGATTCATGTCTCCAGGTAATACATGGTAATTCTATAGAGGACTTTTTAAAGATCAGAACTGATTTGGTCAGATTACATTAGGTCGATAAAACACAAAGATATTTATTATTTTATGAGTTCCAGACCATATGCACGGAGTGAGACACGGTTTAGAAACACAAGAACAAGACCAAAAGACAGACCAACTGACCTTACTCTATGCATGCACTGGGTCTTAAAGCTGCTTTAAGGATGCCTTGTTAATTAATATTTCCATTAGAAAAATACTGAGCAAAAAACAAGCACGTACCGAAGAAGTCTCTGAAACTAAACCTAAATCCATTTAACAAGTTTGAATTTTACACATTAGGACTTTCAGGTTTCACTCTTTCATGGGGACTATTCCTTCCTTGTGCAGATCTACTTCTGATGTCGAAAACCTGGGTGTTTATTTATCCCAGACTAAATTTACCTCCTAAATGACTGTTGCATGTCAAAACTAGGGTAATTACTGGAGAGTTTCAGTTGCAATCCCTCTCCAAAACAGTCCTTCCATATACAGAGGGCAACTATTCTACCCATGATTTTAAGAATGATGAAAACTTAGAACCATCTAACAATCCAAATAAAAGTATTTCAGCATAACTTTGTAACAGACTAGTGAAAAAATTGATTGAGTTATGTGTTATTTGTATCACTATACATGACTACAGCTTCTTCTTCCCAAACCACAAAACTTATAGGCTACTACAGTGTGGATAAATCAGATATTGTTTTCAAAATGTGCAAAATGTAGGCTACTTGTGTAAAAGTAATAATCGTCCCTCTGGAGAAAATACACAATCTGCTTAAACGCTGTTAGTATTATTTTGCGTCAATAGTGTGACAAAGATTTACATCATTAATAAAGTGATTTATACTGAGCTTAAGCCAACAGCAGTAAATGGCACTCCTCCGGCGGTTTTGGTTTTGATGGCGAATCATTAGTTGTGAGTAAAAACCAGTCCATAATGTGGGAGTGTGCCTAATCACAGCTAAAGTGTGAAAAGGTGTGATTTAATGACCACACTATTTCAGGTGCTATAAAAATACAAGAGCTATCGGCTTTGTGTGCGTTTTATGTGACTGAGCCTTGGCAGAAGCTGGACTTGTAAAAAGCTAAATTGCGGATCTCAAATGACCCGTAAAGCCTGAGGTCTTGTTTATGGAGGTTTGCGTGTCTAAGAAATATAAGATTAGTAAAATAGAATAGCACAACATGTGATAGGGTTGTGTATGGAAAACAAAAATCATGTGTGAAATTAATTTATAAAACTACAAATGAAAACACTGCATCCTCCAAACACCGAGCATCAAACTCCCCACACTGTATCTCAGAAAGGTAGAGAATATGGTAACTTTATAACAGCTACACTTTTAATATGCCTTAAAAGCAAGAACTAAGACTTTATTCATAATGAACAACAACAACTAATTAAAGTGTAGATATTATAAAGTGATCAGTAAATATACTAATACTAGGGATAATGATTTCCCAGGTACTACCACCAGCGGCTGGTTTGGATATGTGGATGACACTTCGGTCAAGAATATCCAGGTATGAAAGGCCTTCACAGAGTATACGCTGTGGCTCTGAATATCTAGTTCACCTGAGAGGATGCAAAGATAAATCGTCTGTAGGTCTCAGAGTGGACTGTGATTACTGGAGAAGACAGAGAACTCTAAGCAGACGTGTACAGGAAGCATCTCCTAGGAGAATATAAACATTATCAGTTTTACATCAGATATGATAAAGCCTGTGGGATGAGGTATGATGTGTATTAGCTCTAACTCTAGCTCTAAGTCTTGATGAATACTTTTTCAAGCCTTGCCTGGATGACTGAGGAACTTCAGGATAATGCAAATTACTGACCATTCCAGTAAAATTCTCAATAAAGGTTTTTAAAATATGCTGTCAGCAATTGTACAGGAATTTTTAATAATACTTCTGCACCAGTTGAATTCTGAAGATAGTGTTAGAGGTTCAGTTTACATTTTTGTATTGTAAAGTATGGTACCTAAGGATATACGTAACTGAGAAATGTCTAATGTCGAGGTCTTTGTGCTCATACATAATTTTAGCTTGGCTGCGCTGTTGGTAATGTTACTCCTTACAGATTCAGACTTCAGATTGTATGACTTTGAATGAGTTTACAGAGAGGACAGCCAATAGTACACTCTCTGGATGTTGTTTCATTTTGAACAGAATGTGACCTCTGGAGCTGACACAGGTATGAAAATTCATACGTTATGCACCCAAGCCAATTTTCTGTTTTGCCATTTCTGACTTTCTTTCTTTCTAGGCGCCCCCTTCCATCCTTTCTTTACTCGCTTTTCATAAATCCTCCAAATGATTTATTTCCTCGTGAGTGGTCTGGTGAAGCCTGTGCTGCAGAGTGCGTGGTTAGCCCCTGGTCTCCACGCCGTCTGCAGTAAAAAAAGCGGCTGAGGTCTAGTGTGGAGCAGGGGCTTGCGTGACTGGAGAGTGGGGGTGCGCTGCCATAAGTCTGGACCCTGTGGAGGCGGGGGGGGGGGGCCGTGCCCATGCGGGTGCCCCTGGGGGGGGGGGGGGGGGGGCACCTGTGCTTGGCCTCCTCTCTGTCCCAGGCTCTCTCAGGCTCACTCAGGCCGGTAGAGTGGAAGTGCTTGTGGGTAAGTGTGCAGATTTATGAAGGGCGTTTGCAGCTTGTCAGTGGGGCTGCTGTTACTTATGAAGCGAGGCCTCTTCCTTGAGGAAAAGAACAGTGCAGGGTGCTTTCAGGTTACTGGCCTTGACATGAGATTCTCTGCAACAACAACACGAAGCCAGATGCTTTCAGCGCAACATATTTGACTGGGATGAACTGTCTCCTCTGATCCGATGTCAACATTTTTCATTGGAGGTCTTGGGCTTTTTACTGCATTTCTAGGCAGCTCTAAATACATACGAATCTATATGATAATAACACTATACCTGATATGTACTTAAATAGTAACAACACATCAAATGCTGCTAATTAAGTAGTAATAGTTGTAATTACCATGGATCCTAATATCCTACTGAATACTACAGAAGTTCCTCTCTGCATGGGAAGTAATGTAAATCACAGAAATTATCACACAGGTTGATCATAAGATACTGTGTCTAGTTTTAAAAAAGACATAATTTGTAAAATCAACTTATATGAGTTTTTAACAATATTATAACAATGTTTCCTTAGCATTGTATTTCAGCTTTGTGTTTGAGTAATCCTGTGTTGTCCTGCATTCATTACTACATACCCGGAAAAGCATAATATGTCTTCTTTAAAGTTCTAATCAGAAAAGTTCAGTCTGGGGTGCTTTCCGGTCAGCGGCCTTGGCTGGATAATCTTTCTGCACCAAAACAGCACAGATCCAGATGCTGCCCTTCACAACACTTGGGCGAGCGGCGGTCTGATGTGTCCCGAGCATGTTTCATCAGGTGAGAGGAGCAGGGAGCACTGACCTCTGGATATATGACGCCTCCTCCCTGTAGCTGCCTGTCTGTCCTTCTCACGCCAGGCACAGCGCACTGGATCATTGGCCTTTTATGTCCCGTAATGGGCTCCTCTGTAATGTGTCCCCCTCTGACCTCCGGGTCCTCATCACTCATGGGCTAGTGTGAGAAGAGAGACAGCCTGATGTGGAGTGTATCCATAAAGAGTCTGGTTACATTTAGATCTGTCTGTCAAATGTCAAAAGGTCAGTCCTCATCGCTCCATCATATGCAAGAGACTTAAAATATGAGTATTACAGAACCATGACAGATCGGAGTACTAAATGTATAGGCTTCTTAGTGTTAGTACTGTCCAATTAGCTAAGTCATAGTAGAAATTGACCACAGGCAGCACATTAAAAAAAAGCATGGTTACTAAAATATTGCAATCTGTGTGAAAGTTGGCAACTAACTTGAAATGAACTCACTACAGCAGCCAATGAGCAAAAATGTTAACACCGAACCCTGTACAGTTCACTGTATGAACATTATTATTCTGAATGTATTTTTAGAATAACAAATTTGTGTGGTTACAATTCTGCAGTTGAAAATGTACCTAGTATTTTACACCAGAATTATATATAAAAAAAAAATAGCATTAGCATAAAATTTTGTATTTTAAAATTCAGTGAACTAAGTGAATTCAGTGTAAAAAAATCAGTGTGGCAAAATCACATTTATGAATTTATTAGGATTGTATTATTCAGTGAAGTTTTCATATAATTGTGGTGTCAAATATTCTGTCATCAATATTCAACAGAAAAAAAATTATGTCACTGTTTTTTTTTCATTATTTTTTTAAATAAATAAATTTAGAAAAAAAAAACAAACATTTAAATTTAGTAGACTCAGATTTACCCAGGTTACAAATTCTACTTTAAAATCTTCTCCAAAATCTAACTTCAATTGTAATGTATAAATTGTTTTCACATAAACCAGATTGGAAATAAAACTGTAGCTTGTGGCTGGCATCTTCATAATATGTGTTACAATGAACGGTCAGTGTCAATCTTGTGAGCTAATGTGTATGATGAATACCAAATGCATTTGTATACACCGCTTCATATGCCAGTAAGTCTGCCCTCATCTGGATTTGAACAGACCTCAAAACTACTACTTTAGTTGCTCTCTAAGAAGACTTGAAAGTGTTTTGGTTAGGAAGTTAAAGCAGTCTGGATTCACTCACACACGCCTAGTTAACGCACTGTTGGCTAAACTGATGTTCCTTAAGCCTTTAAAATTTACACTTGGTGATGTGGGAATAGTATCACACAAACGTAGACTTACCACAAAGATAAAGAGTTTATTAGAAGCACTGATGCTCCCGCTGGTTTAGTGCAGGCAGACTGGAACGTGCTCCCAGGTAGAACACACAGGATCTGGGGAAAGTGAGGCTCCACGGTTCTAAATCTGTTTTCAATTAATGTGAAAAATGGAAGACATAAATTAGTCTGATTTGTGACTATAATAAGAAGCAGAGCCCGTAAAAGGGGAAGTAGCAAAGTTTTATTTTCACCACATGTTTTGAAATGTGGGACGCCATGCAAAATATGGCATAAGTAAACTAACTGAAAAGCTACTTTGATTAATAAGTTTATGTCAGTGTGGCCAAGTACAAGATTACCAGAATGTCTGAGAATCCAGGCAACATTAGTATTCAAACAAATCAGAAAGAGAGGCCAGGTCCAGTGTGTAGTGTAGGGCCAATATGACCAAACTTGGATTTTCTGGCCTCAAGCGTATGAATGATATTAAGTAAAGCAGTAGCATTACCAGGAATCATATAAATATAAGTTTACTTCTGTAGAATGAAGCAGCCAGATTTGACCCCCTGTCAATTTAGCGGGGGGTCAACTTACATGATACTAAAGGTGCACTATGTAACTTGTGGTGGGGAGGGCCTGCCACCTGCTTATCTTCGTGGAGATGTTAATACTTAGCTTGGAATGTTCCACAGTATGTAATTTAATCAGGTGACACAACCAGGCCAAGTTAGAGGTCAGATCTGTGGAGAGAAGACCCTACTCACTTTAATAATGCATGTTTTTGAACAATGAAAACACCGCAAATTGAATAAAGACAAGATAGATTAGTGTGATGCAAATGTATGGGACATTATGGAAAAAAAAACATTTTACTTTATATGTGCTTGTTAATAATATGTTGTTAAATATTTAAAAGGACTGGGAGAGAAAAGCAAAGAGCATCCACTCTCGTGCCAGCACTAATCACCTCTTGTTATTTAATGACATGGACACAGTGTAATGGGATGGACCACCAGACAAGTTCCCAGAATCCTCTAGAGAATTGATGGCTCATTTTGATTACATCTTGTTTGTCACTTGAGAAAGAACATAAAGGATGTGGCTTGGCATTGCAAACTCCTCCTAAACTGCGTCACAAAATCAACAGGCAGAGACCACAACATTTAAATTGCTCATTTGAGAGGAATAAATCATTTTAATTCACTCTTTACATGAGAAAGATGATGAATTTCACAACTTAAATGACATGCTCTTCTTGTCTTTTCTAATGGTGTTTACAGCCAGAGCGCGTCCCGGGCCAGACAGCTCCGAGTCAGTGGCAGAGGTTAATCCAGAACATACTTGCGTCTGTGTCGGTGCGTGTTATACCGCTGTCCCGACATCCTGCCTGATTTATGGGCCTCCTCACGCTCCCGTTGGCCGTGTCTCTTCACTGGTTTGGGGGATTAGCTGTAGGTGACGTCAGGTAGAGGAGCGGGGTCTCTCCAGTGCACACAGAGGGGTCGGGGGCTCTAACCAGATCCAGGTGCCGCGGCCGCAGGACCTTTCAGCACTAATGAAAGAGGAGAGATAAATATCATGAAGCCAGATTAAAAATGGGAATTCAATTAGAGCCAAAACAGTTTGTGTTGTTTGTGCGTCGTAATCCTTTCCAAGTGACAATTAGAGAAATGCGATTTCATGTGCAATAGCTTGTGAGGTCATGTTGATTATTGTGATAACGCTGAGCCTTGCGATATTAAAAGGCATATCAGTTGTAACTTTAATTGGATAATACAAGAAATACATGGCATGTTTTATTATATAATTTTAGACATACAGACAGGCATCCCATTACTCACACTTATGTATAGGTTTTGTTCCAGCACTGTGCTGCACACTGTAAGGTAAAAACTAAAAGTAAAAATCCCATGTGCTTTTTTAAAAAGTACAACCACATTATGTACTGGTTGTTCAGCTTTCCCACATTTGAGAAGAGATAATGGTTAAACTCATATTCAAACTATTGGTTTACAACATTCATGAACTGTCTCCAAGCCATGGTGACCATAGAAAACACAAATGGGTTGAAAGCATATGACTCAAAGAATAAAAGTGTGTTTCAAGGAGAGGTGATGACATATGCATTCAATATTCATGCAGACAGTTTTTCTGGTGAGACAGGAGGAGATGAGAAGCCGCTGAAAAGCCCTTGCCTCGTGTGAACCGTCTGCTGCAGATTTGTGTCATTCGTGTTTTTGGGGCAATTAGGGCGATAAACTCTGTGTGACCTGGGTGTGCATGTCCTTCCTCAAAAGCAGCGCCACGGTGACCAGGCCGAAGGTCACGCTGCCACATTCCTGTTACACATGCATGCAAAGGCCAGCTGCTCATCCTCTGCCCCCCATCGGCTCTCACACCTCTGCCACTCTGCCGTGACCCCTCCCGGACCACGCTCGCAATGTGCCTCTCACACGGGCGCCCGGCCAAAGCAAATAAACCAGCGACTTGGCAGCTAACGAGGCGACCAACAGGGATGCAGTGCACTTGGGAGGGGGCGAGCTGATGGGGGGTGCAGGAGTGACAGAGGGAGGGACATGGTCACGCAAAGAAAACAAGCCCAGCAAGAGAGAGGGGCCTTCTCACGCAGGGCCAGACATGTCCTGTCAGGTGCAGCAGCCACCCCGTCAGGACAAAGCAGGGCTGACGGGGCTAATGTACAGGCACTGGAGAGAGCAGCTATCACATACAGTATGATGAGTTCAGGAGAGAAAAGTGCACCTCGCAGTGACAGACCTGCGTCAGTACGGACCAGGGGAGTCCAGGGGTTCAAACTCATACACGCTATGTCCCCAGGTAACCCCCACACAGGAGGAGATCACAGAGAGGCGGCACTGTACTGTTCCCAAGGTAAAACCAGGGCACAGAGACTTGAGCTCAAAATAAGACTTAGATCTTCCAGTTCAAACAGAGTGCAGTTCACCTGAGTTCAACACTACTTTAAACAAAAGTATGATTTCTACAAGACTCCATGTGAAAGTGCACCAATAACTGAGAACAATCCATTGATCTAATTGAGTCTATACGCTCTCTCATTTTGATTTGATCTGAGACTCGTCATGTGTTATCTAACCATATTGTCTGTATCTTCTCTCAAACAAAACTGAATGTTTGATCAACGGCGTCTGATTCATTTATAAGATATATTCATCCATTTCAGAGTAAACAGAGCAAATCGGTCTGTGAGCTGCCTGACAGTCAGAGGAGGACCATGGTAACCTTAGGTGGTCCTCTCCAGATGTGAGGTGCACGGTGCCTCTCAGCCTCTGAGAGCGCATATGGAATATATTGTGCATGAGGGATCCTTCGGAGTGTTTTCTCTTAAGTTATTTAGGTGAAGCAGCCCCTTCTCCTCTACACAAAAACAGCCTGGAAATGTATCACCTTAAACATAGGGTTCAGGAGTGAGGGGAGGATGTTGCGGGGTGAAAGATCACACTCAGGACTGTTTGTGTCTAGTTGTGCTCCACAGGACGCATGACAACAAGGAGCCAGCTCCCACATATCACATTTGTTGACATGCATTTATAATTTCTACTGTGTGAGGCCAGGACTGTGTAGTCTATGGATGTTCATTTTTATCAAAGCCTGGATGTCTCACATCTGCTTCAGCTTCTCACCGGACTTGGTATAGTCATTTAAATGAATGAATTACCAAAGCATGTCAAATGGAGAGGAAAAGGCAAATCATCTTGTCTGAAATGGAGAGCCGGGAAAGGAGCTCAGTGTACTGGTGTGTGTGAAACCCAAAACATAAGCTCCAGCTCTTTCTGTGTGGCTCATCATAAAGTAGTGCCATTTATGCATCTTTCACATCATGTTATGGTTTTACTATACATAGGTACATATAGGTACCAGACTTTCTCCTATATACTTTGTGCGGTCATTAGCTTTCTCGTCTTGGGCACTCTACTGATCTCACAGAAGAACAGCTAATGGCCATTAGTCTGCTAACAGCTATGTGTTTACATTCCCTCATAAATGTGAGTAGCGCTCAAAGAACTGAAGAACTGGCCTTATATAGACATATCCATCTAGTGCAGAATTTACATTCAAGCCCTTATAAATACATGAAAAAGTCAGGATCAAATCTTGTTGCATGTGTCCATAAAATTCCTTGTTGGAGTATATGTGCTAAGGTAAACACCTTCTAGCTGTACAGGTCCATATCATTTCAAATTATTTATGATTCAAACAAGACAAAATACTGAAAGAACAACATCTAAGATCAACTTTAGTTGAAAAAGCCATTGACTTGGCACTAAAAACACTGCTTTCTCCTTCTGTCTGTGGCAGTAAAATGATTCCATCCAACCAACTGAACCCTTAGGGTCACCTGTGCTCTCACTTCAGAAGGGCACTTCAGGCACACAGTGGGCCTTCTCCAAGGACTCCACAGTTATTTAGGTGGAATAAGAGCTCTAATCAGTCTTCTTGTATTTTTGGACACATGCATAAACACTTAAGCTGCACAAGTGCCAGTGCAGAGTCTGAGATCTCCAATAAGTGTGCTGGAAAAATAACATAGAAAGAATTTAACAACTATTATGGAGTTGTTTGAAAATGAATAAATAAAAACAAATCCGGTATAGAAAGTATAAAATAATAAAAATAACTAGTGCATATAAATACTGAAGGCTTCTTGACATTGTTATTCAACTGCTGAATGCCGTATTGGTTTGATTTCATTAGGCAGATTAGTGAGGGAACTGTGCCCAGGGACTGTCCCTGTGGAGTGGCAGGAAAGGGGGCTAACCCGACCTCTTTCTGACCTGGCTTTATTTTCAGAAGACTAAAGCACAATGAGCTGCTCAAGCAGAACATATGGAGGTGCAAAAGAGAGGGAATCACGGAACATTATCCGCCCAATTACACAATGAGAAGAGCAGTCCTCTGCTGTATCCATGCTGCACGGAATCAGTGCAGCTCTGTTCTGTTAGAGATGCTTGGATACTCTCCACACCTGCAAGCTCCAGCTCCACTCTCCACCCGCAGACTCCACTCTCCACCTACAGACTCCACTCTCCACCTGCAGACTCTACCTGCAGACTCCACTCTCTACCTGCAGATTCCACTCTCCACCTGCAGACTCTACCTGCAGACTCCACTCTCCACCTACAGACTCACCTGCAGACTTCACTTTCCACCAAAAAACTCCACCTGCAGACTTCACTTTCCACCCGCAGACTCCGCTGTCCACCTGTAGACTCCAATTTCCATCTGCAGACTCCACTTTCCACCTGCAGACTCCACTCTCCACCTGTAGACTTCAATCTCCAGCTGCAGACTCCACTTTCCACCTGCAGACTCCACTCTCCACCTGCAGAATCCACACTCCACCTACAGACTCTACCTGCAGACTCTATTCTCCACCTGCAGAGTCCGCTTTCCACCTGCAGACTCCACACTCCATCTGGAGACTTCACTCTCCACCCGCTGACTCCACTCTTCACCTGCAGACTCCACTCTCCACCTACAGACTCCACTCTCCACCTGCAGACTCTACCTGCAGACTCCACTCTCTACCTACAGACTCCACTCTCCACCTGCAGACTCTACCTGCAGACTCTATTCTCCACCTACAGACTCCACTCTCCATCTGCAGACTCCACTCTCCACCTGCAGACTTCACTCTCCACCTGCAGATTCCACTCTCCACCTGCAGACTCTACCTGCAGACTCTATTCTCCACCTACAGACTCCACTCTCCATCTGCAGACTCCACTCTCCACCTGCAGACTCCACCTGCAGACTCCACTCTCCACCCGCAGACTCCACTCTTCACCTGCAGCCTCCAGACAGACTCTTCTGGGCACTACTGGGTAGTAGTTCTGACCAACTCCAGAACTCCAGATCTGGAGATGGGTCACCAGGCATGGCACTGCAGTTCCCACTGCGGTGCTCACGGCTCCTGATATGTTGCCCCAATGGCATAAGGATTCCTTATGGGAATAATGAAGGCTAACCTTAATTCTCCAACTGCAGGCTCCACACCATCTGTTATGATATCAGTGAGAGAGTAGAATTCACTTCATAAATACATCTGTATGTGTGTGACCTTATCCAATATCTTTGTAGTAGTAGTAGTAGTAGTAGTATTAATTTGTAGTGGTCTGGAGTGAAATGTAAATATTAGAGTGGCAGGCAGTATTAGCATATGTAAAAAGGGTATGTTTGTATTTACAATGGAGGCATGATGAGCGGTGTGGCTCACTGACTGTCTCAGACGTTCTGATGAGCTTACAATCAGGGTCATCTGGAAGACATTTGTGCGGATGTGTTCTCCCTCAGTCTCATTTGAATCCCTCAGTTGCAGGCCCCACCATCTTCTCTCTGGGGAAACTGAGTTCAGTGACTGGGCTGCGTGTGCATGCCACCCGACCACAGCACGCAACTCTGCTCCACATCTTTATATTCACTTCTGCAAAACAAACAAATAACCACATTAATGCATGTAAACAGTGAAATATCCCAACTGGAAAAGCATAATACAAGTGTCATGGTGTTAGGAGAATAAAACAATTCCATAGTTGATCTGTTTTGGAGGATAAATGAGAAGCAGACTGTGGTCAGTTACAACATGTGGATGATCAGGGGCAGGCTGTCTGGTGTGGCTGTGATGACCAGCACGCATTTATGTTTTTGACAAAGGAGTCTCCATTTAAGTTTTCACAATGTAACCAATAACTTTGTAAGAATGGAGATCATTTACGTAAAGTAATAGAGATAGAGATCCCATCTCACAGCAGGACATCTCAGAAAACAAACTAAAAAATAAATAAAGTAAATAAAAGAAAAAAAACACATACATACACATCTTCAGTTAGATGAAATGGTAAGCTACACATTAAACAAATGTATCTAAAATCTAGTAAATATAATAATAATTTCTAACATTATAGAAAAGAATGCTTGGACATTTTTTAATTGGTTTATTGCCAAATTTTACTTTCACTCAATAAAATTTGTGTCCAGATGAGTCAGTATAGCAGTGGAAGAACAAGTATAAATACAGCAGAAGAATATGTGTAGTGTTTTACTATATAATCTTCTTTCCTTCTGCCTGAGGTTAAGAGCACAGAGAGCAAAAGTGAACAGTGTCCTTGGCTGTTCAGGTCTGGCCCTCTGCCCACAGACTAGAGTCTGGACAGACAGTGACAAGTCTCCACATGTCCTCACGTTGTGCTTTGACCTGCATCGTACTCTCACAGCAAACTGCACCATTCCTCCTGCGGTCACCTCCTGCCTCTCCAGAGGTTTTAGTGTCTTCACAAGTGTGTTGACATTTTTTTCCTTTCACATAGTTATTTTAAAGTTGCATTGTTTGAGTACTACTTTTCTGATAAAACTAACTATTGCTGGTACTGTTAACCTATTAACCCTTGAGGTATTGCACACTTTAAAAAGAATAATTCACTGGATCCCCAACAGATGGCGTAATATATCAAAACCTAGACAATTAACCAGTTTTCCTGGAAAAGAAAAATAAATAGTGTTTAAAATGTTGCTCTCTAACTGCTCATCTGTTCCCCACCAGTTCCCCCACTGCCTGTGGGACCCCTCCAGCCCACCCCTCTTCCTTCCTCCTGTCGGTGCTGTGCGTGACAGTAGCTCACTGAGAAGTGGAAATGAGACTAGTAAACAATGATTAGCTCCAGAGCCAGAGCTCAGGCAAAGTCTACCATTGGGAGAGGGAGCAACCACCCGCCCGTCCGTCCGCTATGGGCCTAGCAAACAAGTAACACACAGCAGCAGGGAATAGAACCCCAGACCCCCTCTCCAACCCCCCAGAGTCATCCTGGGGTCACGGCCAACCTTTCACAGCCAGGTTACACGAGGGGGTAAACACAGCAGCCACACGCACCCCAGCCCCCTCTCCCAAAGTCCCACCACAAACCTGGCCTTAATTAGCATGATGTGGATGCGATTGGCCACATGTGTATGGGCAGCGGGCACAGAAGGTGGTGTAAATGGCGGATGAGGGGGGGGGGGGGAGAAGGTGGTGTAAATGGCGGATGAGGGGTGGGGTGGGAGGAGGGGGCCTATAGGGAAAGAGAAGAAACAGTCTTCCCCACAGCAGTCACAGTGGATTGGAAGACTTGGCTATGTTTCTGGTTAACCAAGAATCATTCTAGAGGCTTTGGTGCTCAGCCACACCGCATCTCTCAGACAAACAGCTCTATGGGGTATAAAAGTACATGACTGTAAAAAAGTATTTGGCTTTTGTTGTTTCCTTTCTGTTTGTTTTCACAGCGTGTTAGCTGTGAGACCATACATGGCTGTGGTGTGGGCCCACGTAAAAATGTATGCACATTGTTTAGAGCAATTAGGGTATTGATTTAGTACAGGCCTGACACACGATATATGTCACTCATAATGTGGAAGAGGATGTGGTCTGCAATGTAACACAGATATTTTGCAGCACTCATGCAACATTTCACAAACAAACCATTTATATATACATAATGTGGTGTATTAGGGGTGTATTAACATTTATTTGTTCTGTTTGTCCCTGGCTTTCATTGGAGATAGTTAGGTACCATTAATTGAGATAATTGAAGATTTAATTTACTAAAAGAACGCTACTTTACTTATCAAGAGAAATAAAATAAAGGCAAACACCACCAATAATAACGACACAATTCAAATGAAACATTAATGTTTGAACAGGAGAGTTCTTTCACAACATTATGCCTTTGTCTTTACCTGGTATTGATTGTTGTCCATATGTTGTAATGTTACAAAATTACTGCCATAGCTTTATTGTAGATAATAGTTTGGTAGCTTTATAGTTATACTTTATAGTTATAGTTATACTCTGTAAAGTATATATTCAAAGTATATTTTAATATTCTAACTGAATGACCTGATATTTAAAGTATATTTTTAAGTAGTGAGGGCTTATTTAGCTTGATTTTTTTTTTTTATATCTATTCTTCTACAGTTTGTGTACTTACTTGCAACACTGAAAATTCCTCATTGTGGGGCAATCGTAGACCTCAATCAATGATGTGTCTGATTTTTTAATTGATTATCAGTTGCAGCCTAATTATTTTCCATTGGGTTTGGTGCGGCCTACATCCAAGTCTTAAGACCGATTTAACTGGCAGCATATACAGGCAACAAAATAAATAAAGTCAGCTAATTGACAGGATTAGAATAGGTTAAAACAATGCGCTACAACTGGCATTTTTAATAGGCCAAATTTGTTTTAACTCAAATCTGTATTTATTTACAATTTAGTTTTATTCTTTTCCACTTAGTTATAAATAACGTAAAATAGCGTAATAGTCTATTATAAATCTAGACATGTTTAGGAAATTGAAATTCGTTCTAGACAAACCTGCAATCTTCGTGGGTTTTTGCGTAGCCTATAGCCTAAAACTATAGCGTATGAGGCGTCAAAATCAACTGAAAGACCGCCCTCAGTCTCAAAATTAATAACAAAAAATAAACAAAAAAGAAGCTCGTTGCGTTTCCCTAGGACGCGGACACCAGTTGATTCTCTGTGCGCGCACGGCACGTACGGCAGTGTAGTGTGCCCTGCACGCTCACAGCGGTCCCTCCGCGCTCACTGGAGGCGCGCGCCTCCGACACCGAGCAACAGCGCGGAGATAATGTGGAGGGGTTTGCTGGGCTACCACAATGGGAGGAGTATGAAAGTTATCTTGAGCCCTGCCCACAGCTGCTAAACATATAAGACGTGGGGAGAAGCAAAAGGCAGGCACTTAAACCTTAAAACTTGAGAAAGGACAGCAAACTAACAAATCTATTTAAAATATTAATTATTCATTCAATTTAAAAGAATTGTTTTTTTTTTTTAATTTAACAAACCTTTTCCTATCAAATAGCAACTGATCAAGAGGGAGCATTTTGTGTAGCCTAACCACTTTCCACAATGGACAGTGAGTTTGGACTGAAGAGCAGCAGCCTCATCAGAGAATGGAGTGGACAGGTCCAGCTGCTCTAGTGGCCTCATCAGAGAATGGAGTGGACAGGTCCAGCCTGCTCTAGTGGCCACTTTTGTGTTCCTCTTCTGTTTGGAAGCCTGTCTGTGGGTCAGGAACCTCCGGCTCAAGAGGAGACTGCCCGGACCCTTTGCCTGGCCAGTGGTGGGCAATGCCATGCAGCTGGGACAGATGCCCCATATCACCTTTGCCAGGCTGGCCAAGAAGTATGGGAATGTGTACCAGATCCGCCTGGGCTGCAGTGACATTGTGGTCCTGAACGGAGACAAGGCCATCCGTCAGGCTCTCATTCAGCACAGCGCCGAGTTCGCAGGCAGACCAAACTTTGTATCGTTCCAGATGATTTCTGGAGGAAGGAGTCTAACTTTTACTAATTACAGCAAACTGTGGAAAGTACATAGGAAAATTGCCCAATCCAGCCTGCGAGCGTTTTCCTCTGCAAACAGTCAAACTAAAAAAGCCTTTGAGCAGCACATCACAGCGGAGGCCATGCAGCTGGTGCAGATGTTTCTGCAGCAAAGTGCAGATGGACAATATTTTGACCCGTCTCAAGAATTCCCAGTAGCTGCTGCTAATGTCATGTGTGCCCTATGCTTCGGCCGGCGCTACAGCCATGATGACCTGGAGTTCAGGACTCTGCTGAAGAAAGTGAATAAGTTTGGAGAGACCGTTGGCGCTGGCAGCTAGAAAAACTACAGCACAAAGTTTGCATATCCATGCCATTTGATTTTACTGTGGTGCACTGAGGAGTCTTAGCATACCCTGCTGAGCAAACCCTGTGCGCAGTGTCATTGAAAACTTCAAAAGCCTTAATGAGGACTTCTACACATTTGTAAAAAATAAAGTTGGGCAACACAGAGAGACTTTTGACCCAGATGTGACCCGGGACATGAGCGATGCCATCATAAATGTGATAGAATATGGGAAGGATAGTGGACTAAGCAAAGAGTTTGTGGAGGCAACGGTGACAGATCTGATCGGAGCAGGTCAAGACACTGTGTCCACAGCCATGCAGTGGATCATCCTTCTCCTGGTCAAGTATCCAGACATTCAGGCCAAACTGCACACTGTCATAGATAAGGTGGTGGGCCCAGACAGGCTGCCGACACTCGAGGACAGGCACAGCATGCCCTACCTGGATGCTTTCATCTATGAGACCATGCGCTTCACCAGCTTTGTCCCGGTCACTATCCCTCACTCTACAACAGCAGATGTCACTATTGAAGGCTTGCATATTCCCAAAGACACAGTAGTCTTCATCAACCAATGGTCAGTAAACCATGACCCTCTCAAGTGGACAGACCCTCAGATTTTTGACCCCACACGTTTCCTGGACGAGAATGGAGCTCTAGACAAGGACCTAACCAATAGTGTCATGATCTTCTCCACGGGTAAAAGACGCTGCATTGGTGATCAGATCGCCAAAGTGGAAGTGTTTTTATTCACAGCCATTCTGCTGCATCAGTGCTGCTTTGAAAGTGACCCCTGCACTGTGGTCTCATTGGACTGCTCCTACGGGCTGTCACTGAAGCCCCTCCACTTCTGTCTGAGAGCCAAGCTGAGGGGAAAGCTGCTGGGCTTAGTGTCCCCGGCATGAACAGCCTGTTCTCATACTGTGACATTTAGCACCAATGAGTACGGACATGTCTGCACTAAAGATTATTGTTGTAAAATGCTCATTTTAAATGTGATTATTTCGTCCAGTGGGACTTGCGTTTGAAGTATACTGAAATAGATTTAAATAAGTTTGAAATAGTATAAACAGTTCTTATAGACGGTCAGTAAGTATTCAGTGTATGCACCACAAACAACTTAATACTTGATCATAACCTGTTTGTGCATTGTATATTATTTTATTAATGCATACCAGCAAAATCAAAACTACCACTAAAATGTCTAAGGTTTGCTGTGATGTCAGTGTTGTTTGTGAATATTTACAATTGATTATTATGAACAGTAATATGTTTTTATGTGTTTTAATCATTGTCACGTTCAACATTACATCAAAATGTTATGGTGTTCAGGTATATTTACAATATAATGTCATGTATCTACTGTACCAGAAATATATGAAGACATTTATAAGACTATACTGAGGAGTGGGGTATTTTTGATTGAGATCGGGGAGAGATAGTGAGTCTTTACGGCATTTGAATTTTAATTTTTGCAATCAGAGTCCAGAGTTTACAAATAAAGAATTTTAAAGCTATATCATTTCCCATTTCTGTTGAAACAACAGAAATGAGATTACACTGACAAGTTTTTTCTGTTTTTGAAAGGTGACAGTATCTTGTTGATCTTGTAATGTTTTGTATGCATTCAAAATAATATTCTGTTAATTAAGTGCTGAAATGTTTAGTGAGAAATAAGCTATATCTGAAATGAATCAATAAAGAAAAGGGTGATTATCTTTGAAGTGTTTGTCTTTAAAAAAAAAAACAAAAAGCAAAAACAAATGAATAGTATTAATTAAAAATTA
>KN483232.1:27192-62774 GCA_000787095.1 Periophthalmodon schlosseri | reverse complement strand
GCTGAACCGGCCCACTACCAAATACTGGCTGAGCTTGGTGAGATTTTTACCAATCTTGTTTTTATATCTTGTTGCTTTTCAAATTTTTGAGAATATAAAAGGTTTAAGTGACTTCTGGGCATATAAAAAGGGGTTTCTTACATTGAAATGAAAACAGTATGATAAATTTTAACTAGTAATTTCTAAACAAACTGCCTTCTCTCATTACTGAGCTTGAGTGCGTATAACCGCCGTTGCATTATCTTCAAGAATTGGTCTTGTTACATGTTATATTAAACAATTTCAAGGTAAGTCTACTGGAATTTGAGATTTTAGGACTATTTTAGTTAAAGGTGTACTGCGTAATCAGGTGGAAGGTGTGCAACCTCCTTGTCTCCATGGAGATGTTGTTTCTTTGCCTGGGATGCTTCACAGTATGGCATTAAACATTTTTGTCAAGCATTCTTGAAGTGTTTTTATTGCTAAAAAAGATACCTTGAAAAACATTTTTACTGTGAGCAGAGTCTCCTCTCCACAGATCTGACCAGTAACTTGGCCTGGTCGCGCTATATGCTTGTGTATAATAGATAAGGGAGATAGATAAGTTGAGAGCCATACTGTTGAACATCCTATGCAAACTATAAAATCTCCATGGACCCTTTACCAGAAAAGTTACACAGTGCACCTTTAATGTAAAACAGTTGGAGGACTTTTGCCCCTCCTTTAAAGTTGTCACAATGCCACTTATGCCCTTTAGATTCTTATCCACTGTCAGATATTGTACATGCTTAAATGTTTGTTATTTTTAGGGAGGGGCTTTAATAACCTGAGCCTGGTACATATGGGGCGACACATCCCAACAGGGCAGTTAGTGGCATTGAAACAGACCAACCTGGACGAATGCACAGAAGAGGAGCTCTTACAGCTTATGGTAAGGCTAAGCATCCCGTTCTAATAACCTCCTTGCAAACTATTTAATACATTCATTCAAAGTATACTTACTTGCCTAGCAGCAGAAATGTTTGTGACAAACTGTGTTGGCGTAATTAAGCTAAGAGAGTGGTAACAGAAATTGCCCATAGCTGGCATTCTCAAAATGAAAGTTGGAAGGAAATAGCAGCTATCTCTGTAGCTGCTACTTGTGACTGGTTTTATTCAGTTCTTATATATAATACTGAATATAAATTTCATCAGTATGAAATAAAAAACTGATTTGCAGACCAAATAACATATTTTTTGTATAGTTTGTAACACAATTTATTATTTAAATATAAATAAATAAAAGTAATGTTGACTTATCTGATGCTCGGCTCCATGGAGTGGAGTGTTTATTGCTTACAAATACCAGCATGCAATATGCATTCTTAGAGTGGGCTCACCTCTCTATAGATCAGACTTGTAACTTGGCCTAGTGACATCACCTGCTTGTATCCATGGAGATCATTAAGTTTAATTCCATACTGTGGAACATTCTAGAAAGTTCATGACAAACAAAAACATATACTAGAAAGACAAGATAGTCATGACCAATGTATTATCACCATTCTTCCTTCTGTACCAGAATGAGGTTTTGCTGTCTCGACTTTTCCGCCATCCAAACCTGCTCACGTCCCGCCTCGTCTTCAGCTCTTCTTGTCAACTCTGGGTCCTCTCACCTCTCATGTCCTATGGTTTGCCCTTTTCAGAATAACTAAATCGATATTGCTTTTGTAGATACATTAGTGAATTAAAACCTCTTTCCATTTTCCACTCTCTCCCCAGGCTCTGCAGACACTTTGCTGAGAACCTATTTCCCTGATGGTATGAGCGAATCACTAATAGCCTATCTGCTGTTTGGAGTGCTAAAGGCTTTGGAATACCTCCACAAAATGGGCTATGTTCACCGGTAAATGCAATTAGGGTTTTTAAAAGCATTTTTTTATTTTTGTTTGGCAGAAATAAAAAAGCACATTGATAGATATGCCTGTAGTGATAGTTTTGAATGCACATATATTTTTTATTTTTATTCTTACTTTATTTTAGGGTTGTCAAAAGTATCAAAAATCTGGTACTAATCCATAGTAAAATTAGTATCAAAACTAGATACTCATTTGAGCAGGTATCGATAGAAATTAACCTTTCCTGAAGGGCTTTAGAATGATCTTGATCTGTATCAAAACAAGTATAAGACACGTAGACTAGTATACGCCCATGGACCACTATGGAACCTACTCGGACGACTGAGGGATTTAGAGCCAGATCTAACCTTCAGGGGGCCCTAAGCAAATTTGGTTTGGGGAGCCTAAATGTTGTAGGCTTACCATCTTTTTATCATAATGTGAATAAGACCTATACACTGCCATGAAAATTTTCACTTTAGTTTCACTAAAGATCATGTTATTTGTGTTCAGTAAATACAGGAGAAAATAAATGCGTAAATAATTAGCGGGTGATTAAACATATTAATATGTGCACAAATGTACAGATACATTAGAGCAACTCATTAATTATGCCCAAAGTCGCATTCACGGCTCATTCATGGGTTATTCATTGGACCAGCAAAGGCAAAGGAAGCTTCTCTCATTATCAGCAGTAACTCACTGTAGCCTAAAATTTTTGTTGTGAGGCAAAAACCAGACAACAGACACACGTGTAGTAAGTAAACTCACACCATGCTATCTATACTATCAGGACTCAAAAGACGGGCCCCTATACAACTTGCATAGTCTGGGTATAAGAAGATCCGGCTCTGGAGGCCACATGGTAATATAAAAGAAAGTACTGTGATTTAAAATCACATTCTGTTCTTTAAATAATGTGTGTTTTTATTTTACCTTTTAGCTTAATAATGTTAATGGAGCTCAACCTGGAATATAGATCTATATATTTATCTTACTTTACCTTTATTTAACCAAAATAAAAACACAAGCCTAAGATAATTTGTTTCAGATTTAAACCAGGTAAAGACAGTATTTTTAATCTAGATTATGAATGAATCAGGTCAAATATATGACTAAATCATAAATTAAACAAGGACAAGGCTACCCACCATTATTGTAGAATAAACTGAAATAGTCCGAGAATTGTAAGTAGAGGCATGACACTGGAGTTCTCACGCAGGAAAAGTGTATTTACCAGTAGCAGGTTGTAGGGAGTATTATACCTCTGATGATGTAGACCAAGATAACACCACTTATCTAACACATTGCCATACTTCCTTTGCTTCTGATCCAGGGGGGTGAAAGCCAGTCACATCCTTCTGTCTGGGGAGGGCCGTGTGTACCTGTCGGGGCTGCACAGTGCCTACAGTATGATGAGGGAGGGCAAGAGGCAGAGGGCGGTCTATGATATGCCCCACCACAGCCCCTCACTGCTGCCCTGGCTCAGTCCGGAGCTACTCAGACAGGTACTACTTTTAAAGAATGCTTTTTTTTAAGTATTTAAAGGTGTACTATGTAACTTTTCTGGTGGAGAGTTTGCTACCTGCTTGTCTCCATGGAGATGTTATTGCTTTGCCTGGAATGTTTCACAGTATAGCTATTTACCTTTTTAAATTGATTCTATTACATGTGTTTTTAATGGCTAAACCTTAAAAACATGCATTCTTATTACGAGTACCACTAACCCTAACCCTACTCATCTGACCTGTAACTTGACACAGCTTGTGTCTATGGAGATAGCTACGGTTAATGCCATACTGTGTAACATTCTATTTAGGCAAAGCAAAAACATCTCCATCTCCACCAGAAAAGTTACACCTTATATTTAACTATAACCTGTGTAAATCATTATTTTATATTTTGTTAAGTCCGTAGCAAGCAATCTTTTTATCAATATTTTTGAACCCTACATGTATGACCCAGAGTCTGATTCTTTGGAATAATTGAGAATAAATACAAAGAGGTGGGTGAAGATAGGAGTTAGGTAAAAGCTGCAATTTTCTAAGCACTCAAGCCTTAAATGCAAGACAACACAAGTTTACTCAAACATGCATGAATCAATCAAAATACAACTTTCAGTAAGCTAATGATGAGGGAACACTGATGCTCATAAAAGTTGAATTTACATAATATGTCCCCTTTAAAAGAATGTATTTTAGAGCTTTGTTTGTGATTAATCTTCTGTTATTCCCCAGGACCTGCACGGTTATGGAGTAAAGTCAGACATTTACAGTTTGGGGATTGTGGCCTGTGAACTGGTCAGCGGACGGGTGCCTTTTCAAGACATGCCGCCAACTCAGGTATTTCAAGAACAACACGTAAAATACTTCTAAAGCATAACTCAACATATTTTGTCTAGACTATACCTTATCTTTGTGTTTTGTTTCATTCACACAAATCCAACACACAAATCCTGCATATTTATGCTGCATTCTTCTCTCAAACAGAAAACACTCTGTTCCACCTTGTGATGTCATATGGTAACACAGATGCTCCGCTGTGTGTTTAAACTCCACCTTCACTAGAATCATTTGGATAATTTCAGCCCTGGAATTGCCAAAAGGTTAAAGGTAGCAGGTAACTTGAAAACCACTGCTTCATGACGTCCCAAGGTGGAACAGAGCATTTTGACTTATTGAGATGTACAGTAGACAGACAAATGATGAATGATACAAAACACAACTCCAAGTCTGTTTTTGATGAGGTAACAGCTTCTAACATGGCTTAAAACTCACAAGAATCCATTTTGTGTAATATAGGACCTTTAAAATGTGTTTCATATAAATGGACTCAAGTCCAAGACATTTAACCCCCAGTCAGAAGGAATAAAACCATAAAAACAGTACAAAAAGTCATATCACAGTATTTTTAGAACGAAAATCACAATTTTAGTGTATTTAGTTATTGCAGTTGGAATGGAAGATTGTTTTGGTAATGTTTCTTTTGTCGTATTCAACTATTTATTTATTTATTTTTGCATTGTTTTGCTCAGATGCTCCTCCAGAAGCTGCGCGGCTCTCACTGCTGCCTGCTCGACGTGGCACCCTTTCCTCTGGGGGAGCTGGGGGGGCTGAAAGTGTCTCGCTCGGGGGTGGACTCTGGGATCGGGGAGAGCGTAGCCACTGGTTCCATGACCCACAGTGCAACAGCGCCCCCTACAGACAGACCACAGAGCCCCGGGCCGAAAAACCACTCCGCCACTCTGCACAACCTGGTCCAGCAGTGTCTACAGCAGCAGCCTGAGAGGAGGTCAGACTTCACTGTTACAACACTGTTTAAATGAACTGCCTCTTATATAATTTCTTTCTTCTTTAAATTCCTTCAAAATACTCAAAACCACCTGCTTGTCTCATGGAAATGCTATTGCTTTGCGTAGATGTTCCACAGTACAGCAGTACATATATCTATCTTGCATGTATTCAGTTATAGGTGTATTTATTGCTCAAACATGCATTCTTACTATGAGCAGGGACGCCTCTCGACGTGAACCTGTAACTTGACTTGGCGGCATCACCTGCTTGTCTTCTGGAGATAGATAAGTTTAATGCCATACTGTGGAACATTTCATTCAAATAGTATAGCACCTCCATGAAGACAAGCAGTTGCATAGTGCTGCTCAAAATTATTTAAGTCTGTATTGGAGTATTTGCTGCTTTTGTAAAATCCCAGAGAAAAACAATTAAAATACAATTTGACTTGAAATTTAGAAACTGAATCGGCAGAATTTTATTCTAAATTATTCCTCATCATGCTGTTTTTTTCTCATTTATAGACCCTCGGCAACCGCTCTACTGACCCACGCCTTTTTTAAGCAGGTGAGCAACTTCCTCAGTCTTTTCTAAATATCTGTCTGGAACAATTTGAACTATATTGTTTTTAAATTTTTCCCTCAGGTGAAGAGACACACGCGGGACTCCTTTCTCAGCCTCATGTATCCCGCTGTGCCCCTCACCAGCCCGGACGACCCTCCTGTCTCCAGCCCCCCCGTCCCATCAAGCAGTTCACCAACCACTCCATCTGAAACCACTGACGCTATATGGGACTTCTCTTAAAAACTCACCAAAATTATCCCAAAAATCATGAAGAATAAGCCAAAAAAGACAATGTAAAGAAGCAATTACGAGGCCTAATTTTACTGTGCTATACACTACATTAAGAGCCAACTTGAGCCTTTATTATGTTTTTTTTATTCTTTTATATTTTATTGACAAGGGAGTTTTTGACTGTGAAAGCGCTGGATCAAAAAAACTGTTCTTGATATCAATAATAATATAATAGACTAACTGTTGTTGTAATAATAGTAATAATAATAATGATCCTGTACTTCCTACTTAAAGTGCATATGACAGTTTTTTCTTCTACCTATGTCATCAACACTGAAACTTTCTGAAAATGTATAAGTCTAATCATAATATTAGACAAACGTTGGCCCTTGTTTACATTACGGTTGCTAGGTAACAGTTATGGAATTATCTCTTCGTATGTCATATCTGCTGCCCTTATCCAACCAGGAAGTAAAATGATACATTTCACCAAAATTAAAAAAAAGATTTTTTTTTTTTAAGTAAATTCTTAAATATTATGATGTTATTGATGTGAAATAAGTAGTCTAGCCTGTCATATGCACTTTAATGAAAAAGGCAACTATAAGTGAAGGAAAAACCTACTATGAACAATATGTTGAATAGGAATGCACTACAAAATAAGGTGTGTCTAAATTGTCAGCTAAGAACATTTAAAACAGGGATGTAACAATAACTGTAATGTCATATTGCAAAATCAAATGTCTCACAATAATATATGGACTATTACATTATATTGAATTGGAAGCTCTTAGCAATGCATTGTTTTGTTGCAGTAGTATACAAAAAAAGCAGAGGGAACTACATTGATCATGATCCTTTGCTCTATTTCAGCGGAGCCAACTTTAAAACATGACAGTTGTTTAATACTTGAAAATCTTTGAAATATGACTATAATGTTAACACTAAAGGCTTGTTGGGTGATTTGTGAAAAAGTTACTAAGCCTTCCCACAGTCTTGCAATAAATATTTAAATACCGTGAGATTTCGATATTGTAACATCCCTAATTTTACATCTGTTTTACTGGACGCTATTTTATTGTTAAAGGTACACTCTATAACTTTTCTAGTGACATAGTGGACCTTTCAGCTACTTCTACTTTCTGGGCACACCTTAGAAAACTTGACATACTATAGTATTGTTTAGCTGGTAATTACAATAGGCTTTTATTCCACTTTCATTCATTGTGGTAGTCTATATGTTAGCTTTTCATGGGTCTGTGTAAAATATGGAAATTTGGTTTCCTCCTCTGCAATAGCTATAAGTATTGAGTTGACTGTGAATAACGGTATTGTATTACGGTATTAAGGGTACATACATAGCCTATAGCCTATAACTAATATTTTAATTATTTTAATCTCTGCATACATGCACTCAAAACTGTGTACAAAATCAGACCTCAATACATTAGTTAAAGATGTACTGTGTAACTTTTCTGTTGGGAGTTTGCAATCTTTTCGTTTCCATGGAGATGTTTTGCCTGGAATGCTCCACAGTATGGCATTAAACACATCTATTGAACATTCATTACTGAGGGTTTATTGCTCTGAAATCCCTTGAAAAACATGCATTCTTTCCACAGATCTGACCTGTGACTTAGCCTGGGAGTGTGCAATGGTTGTCTCCATGGAGATAGATAAGTTTAATGCCATACAGTGGAACATTCAACTGCTGGCACAGCAACCAAAGCAATAACATCTCCATGGAGACACGCTGGTATCGGACCCTGACGCAGAAAAGTTACATAGTCCACCTTTAATAATGGCTGGACATCAAAAGCGACAAATTTTTTCCTGTAAATATCTAAATGTATTTTTGAGCATACAAGTATCATGTATGGATAATTTTTAAGTGCATTTATTGAGAGCCTTTTATCCAATGGTACAACTGGAGCACATAGCAATAGCAAATTCACCTTGCGTTTTCATGTAGAAGATACAGTCTCTACTTGTTACCCGTGAATTATCAAAATATGAGATTATATATGTGCTTTGTCCATGTCTTCAATAATGCCTTTATGTTTTTGAAAGATGGTGATATCTTTGTAACTGTGACTGGTGTACTGTTAAACAACTGTTACTTGCAGTACATTGGATATGGTAGCTGTATGAGCCTTATAATATGTAAACACATTATTATAACCTATATAAAGTAAATATATTTGATTTTTCAAAGATTTGACTTCTGAGCGCTACTAATTTGTTTTCTATTGTGTTTTTAATATAATATTGTCATGCTTTTTATTCTTTATTTTTATTTAGACAACAAGATGAGAAAAAAATAGATAGAAGATAGAAAGATAGAAGATAGAAACCACTTTGAAACTGTACTTATAAAGTCTGAATAATCTGATCTTTATGTGTTGATGCAGTAGGGGGCGTTGAAACTCCATTCTAATTTCAGTTTTGGTCCGTCCCCTAGTAACCACGAAGCTCCACATCGACACCGTAAAGTACTAATACTGTCGCAAACAAAACACCAACGTATTTCACCACAATAAACGAATTTTTCTCAAACTGTAGATGCGTATGGTTACTTAAATGACAGCAACAATCACGTTATTTATTTATTATGACGACTACTTTCGATATTAATGCCGTTTTGATATTAAGCCTAATTTGTATCCGTTTAGCTTATCAAAATTAATGTGTTCAACTTAAGTAATTTGTTTATTAGGCTAACTAAACTTTCACAGTCACGTTTCACATCAATATTCCAGACTTAATAACGATGTAAACTTATAATAAAGTTTGGAAATCAACTATATTGATTGTTTAAATGTTGATGTATTTTATTTTGAAATTATTCAGACAGGAAGTTGCTTTTCATGCTTTTAGCTTTGACTTGATAGCAACAACTCTGCAAACAACGGCACTGACAGTTTCGCTCCGCTGGACTCAGGTGAGGAAATGCCTTTATATGGACGGATTGAAAGCTTTTATTGCGATTATGAGTCGTATTTTTATTATTTTACAGTAGTTTTATGCTTATACGGTCTTGGGTTGACGAGGTGTGTGGGTCACATGAGGAGGTGGAGAGGAGAGGCTCAAATATAAGAAAATAGGCTTTTTGACAGCTAGCCCGAAGCTAACAGGGGCAGGTAGGTTGAACTATTGCTCTAATGTTACCCGAGGCGATCTGAAGGCGCTCTGCAGCTGTCTTTGCGTCTACAGATCACGTCTTTTACGCTTTTGTCCCTCGCATCCCATAACATACATGATTAATGCGGAGTAATTTGACATACCGCTTCGTAAAGCTCAGACTACATAAGACAGTTTCGGGTATTGTAAGTGTATTAGCGTCACTTTTTGTTATAACCATGTAAAAACTGTATATTTAACGTGTAAATATGTTTGTTATTATGTTCAACAGAGCAAACGTAGCAGGAAAAGCGACTACTATTCGATCAGGAGGAGTAGAAAGGGCCCAGCTGTTGTGAGGAATCTACTGTACTCGACCCTACCATGGAGTAAATACTGAGGAAAACTTGGTGCATTCTTGAAGACATCTGCCATTCCCGGTGGAAAGGACACGTTGTCAGAAAGTTGGACAACATGGTGTTATGGTCTGATCCTGTACAGATGCCGTTTAGCTCATGACTGGAAAAGCATGAAGTAATTCCAGCGGATTGTATTGCCTTTTGGTTGGAGGAGGGTACCACTTTGCTGGTGCCATGGCATCCAAGGAGAGATTGTACGAGGTGTGGATGCTATACTCCACTAAGGTAAGATTACACATTGTATATCGACCCTAAACAACCCATAGGAACCACTTTTTTATGGTATTATGTAGGGCTGAACAATATATTGCAAGTGAAATCAGATACTATTATGAAAGCTCCTGTATTTTTATGGAAAAATCTGCTAACCCTGCTAACCCTGTAGTTTAGACATCTACAAACATGCTCTGAAATGCATGGGGATTCTTGTAATAGTTTAGCAGGTTATATTTCAGTCTTTTTCTATTAATGCTCCTGGTTGTGCTTTAAAATGTGAACTGGAAAATGAATCAAGTCTAAGCACAATTGCAATCATAAAAATCACAATTCGATTTTTCCCCAAATTATGTTGCCCTAGTATAGGTGTTTTATAGCTGTTACACCCATAACACAATGTAATAAACATAACTGACATAATTTGACAATGGGCAGACGAAATCATAACAGTTACACCATAGTAATACCTTATTTAATCTCAGTTATATTTTCACCCAATTTTATCCAGCCCTATACATATGCCTTTTGCCCCCTACCCATAATTACCCACAACGTAATTAACATAATTACTGACAATTAGCAGACAAAATCATAACAGTTACAGCAACATAATATCTTATTTAGCTGGTGTTGCAGGCTCTACTGAAAGCTGCCATTTAAAAAAGACGCTAATGAAATAGCCTGAAGCTTGAGGTCGATTTATTGGCTGGCAACACATTAGATTTTATGCACATTACCTATTCATGAGGGAGCACTTTGTTGCCTAGGGTTTGTCACCCAAAACTTGTAAAAATCTACAAAGATCAATAGGGTCTTTCCTGTCTTTGTTGATACAATACCAAACATATTTTAGTGATGTCATGATACAATACAACAATTCAAGTTTGATCCTAGTATGTTTAGAAAGCATACTACTACTGTATGTTGGATAAAATTCATTATTGAATGTAATGATTTACTGTTTGATTATGATATATACATGCTATTCACATACAGATTTAATGGATAATGTGAATGGGTTAAAGCTTTAATTCTATCATGACTTTGACATTACATATTTCCTCTTACAATAATTATAACACCACATTTTGTAACTGTGACAACCTTTTAAAAATGTCAGTAGATAAGAGAGCATTTATTCGTTCCACAATGGGGAACTTCCAGTACTGAAAACTGGTTGGAGATTAAGTATTAATTAAGTATTAATATAACAGTTACAGTTGATCGTAAAATTAAAATCCGTACACACTGAACCTTATCAATATATATTAGGGATTAGATCCACAAATTAATTTCATGGCTTCAAGTCCTTCACCTGACAACAATTACACATTTGGAGTTGAATAATGGCATCACTTTCTGAAGATATTGTGAAAAATGATTTCACCTTTGACTGTATATACCATTTTTACTGACAGATAAGACATTAATGATCATGTTTTGTTTCATGATGATATACTCAGTACTACAGAGATATTAACCATAAACCAGGCCAACAAATCTGTAATCTGACAGTTAAAAGGTAAATTCCACCATAGAATCCTGACCTTTCCTCCAGCTCAGTTTAAACTTTAGGGATTTTACAATGTTGTGATGTCATGTGAACCCTTAGCAGCAATAGTGTTGCTTTATTGTTTTACCTATAGGCATGAATGAATGACAGGGGAGTACAGAAAGCTTCCTTGAGTCAGCTCTTGGCTCTTTTTAATGTACTTGGCGATAAAGCACATTGGCACATTACAAACAGGCCGCGCTGAGCTGGTGTTCACGTGAGGCTGCTGGCTGGTACTTCTGCAGTAATCCTACACACGCGCGCACACAGATTTTAGTCCCCACAATGTAATAAATACCTGTCCACACATGTTGGGTTTCCATGCTTCTTGTGGACATTACATTGACTTCCATTAATTTCCTGGAGACTGATCCTGAAACCATAGTCACTACTTGCCTAACCGGAACCTAAACCCTAACCTTAAAGGAATTGTATGTAAGATTTTTTTAAATTTTAAATGCCCTAAATATGATCTAACTGTGTTCCCAGATACGAGGTTATTGTGTTCTAATCAAATGTAGCATGATGTTCCATTTATTTAGGTTATAATTTGATGTTTTGGTTCTCAAGACGGTTATCAAACCAGAAAGCAGAATGAGCTTCACATGAGTCTCTCATTTGGGTTGTCAGTTCCAATGCTGAAAATTTAGGTTATAATTTGATGTTTTGGTTCTCAAGACGGTTATCAAACCAGAAAGCAGAATGAGCTTCACATGAGTCTCTCATTTGGGTTGTCAGTTCCAATGCTGAAATCCAGTTGGTTTAAACCTAAAAGGTTGTTATGAATTCTGCGTAGTTATGTAATGAATTCTGCTTACTTGATTATTCAGTTAGAAGTTATAATTAAAGAGAGATCTGAAAAGCTGCTCATCTCATTTCTTGAACGTCTAGACTCTCTCTGATCTGTATCCTCCATTTCTAAACCCCAGCCAATCACTAATCAGTGCTAGTGCAACCTTTGAGTGAATTCTGGAGGTTCTGGGGCTACCTACGGTTCCTTTAACCTATGTTAACCTACAGCTTAACCTTAAACGAAACCTAAACCATGTTGTTGATGTAGTAATGAAGGATTTACGTTATGGGGACATGATTTTAGTTGAGTTTAGTCCCCACAGTGTGATAAATACCCGTACAAACACACACACACGCACACTACTCAGCCCTGTGTCAAACTCTGAGCCTGTAAAGCAAATCTGTTGGACATGCGTTTAAGATGTGCCCCTGAATAATCCCTCTGTTAGGAGCATAGTGCTGACAACAACAAGCCTGAGCTACACAATGTAATAGTGTTTGGAAAAATATCTACTCGCAATTTTTTTTCTGCCAAAATTTGCAAATCAAAAATCAATAATTTCACAGTGGAAACACAGTAAGATTTTATCGTTAGCAGAGGAAAAATTGTCCAAGTAATTGCAGGCTTGCGATCAGTTCTGTAGCTGTACTATTGACAATGATTCAGATTGTAGTCAGTTTGTATAACATTACCGTAATTGTGATACTAGTACTTTTAATATGTTGCATCGGTTTAGAACTTATTTGCAATCAATAAGCCATGTATTATCCATTGATTATTGGGCTTACAGTGAGTAACAATACCAGCACACATTTTTATTTGATTGCTTTAAAGTAGAGGTCGACCGATATGGGTTTTTTCCTGGCCGATGCTGATTAGTTTAGAATACAGAGCAACCGATGGCCGATAAGCTCTGCTGATATTTTTGGGCTGATTATATAGGGCAATTTTGGATTATTTTCCTCGATTTATGTAATTTTAAATTTACTACAAACCACAGACCTTTAAGAGAGCTGTGTATCACATTTAGTGCAGCTGTCTCTTCATATTAAAGTGTTAAAATAAAGCTTTGTGTGTATGTTCTATGCAGTAAATCACCAAAACAAAATATCGGCCTGTGCTGGAGATTTAAGGCCGATAGCCAATATGCTGAAAAGTCCAAATATCTGCCCGATATATCGACCAACTGATATACCGAGCTATCTCTACTGTAACCCTTCACCGAGATTTTGTTGTAACACTATCCTATACATGTTGTTTTTACATTTGTATTTAGAAACATTTAGTGATGTCACAATATAAAATTTTAGTGTTGCCATTATTGTGAGAAGAAATATTGAAGTTCACAGTTATTCACAATTATTGACACCGTGACCAAACAACACTGTCTAATAGATCACCACTCCTCTAGTATGTGGGCAGTACGCAAATGTAACATAAATGGCTAGATAAAAAGCGCTATTTAAGAAATCTGTATGTTATTTATAAAATAATATAATAAATAATTGTTTTTATTATATTGTGCGATTAGTGGAATAATAATTATAATCATCATCATCATCATCCTACATTTTATTTATTAGGTGCCTTTCTAGACACTCAAGGTCACTTTTTAAACAATAAACAAATACCATTGATACACAGCACAGTTAAATAAACAGTAAAAACACATAGTCATTATTTATTAACCTAGTAACATTCCTCGTAACATTGCAGGAAAAGCTAACTTCATTTTATGCTAACTTGACCTAGACTCCAGGGTGCACCAATATCTTTCTCTCCATGGGGCTGACAGCAAACCATTTAAAAATACATTTCTCCCCCAAGCAGCAGCTGAAATCTTTGGTGCAGCAATGGGGAGTCTCCAGGCTATGTGTGCTATGCTGCAAATGCTAATGCTAATGCTAACCAGTGTTTGTGTGTGGGAGAGGGTTGCCAGGGTATGTTGTCAGTCAAAAGAGCCAGCAGACAGTAGGAGTGGTCACATGGGCTAAACTTAATGAGGAATGTGGCTGTGTTTTGGTGTTGTATGTTAAAACAGAGGAGACCTAATGGTTGACTGAAAGATTGGTTTCTTTGTGCATCTAAGTTTTTGATTAGAGTAGACAGATAAAAATAGTAAAAATGCACCTTTATTTTCTTAAATGAAGGTTTTAACTGCTAGGTACTATCCCACCAAAACAAGTAATGATTAGAAAAACATGAAAACCTGTCACATGCAGATTAAACAACTTCTTTTCACTCTCTAAGCTTAAAAGTCACATTGGTTTCAAATACACTGCTTTGTGCCAGTCCAAAGCCTTGACAAATGCAAGTTTCACAATGGGCATCTGGCATAAAAAAGATCTTGGCATGGCTCTTTGCTCATCTTAGTTTGAAGTTTTCTATCTTTTCAGGCATTTAAGTTTAAGGTTAAATCTAGCCACACTGGTTGGAAATATACTCTTTTTCACTTTGTGCCAGTCGAAAGCTTGGATAAATGCAAACCTTAGCATCTGGTATTTAAACACATAAGCTACATTCAAGATTCGAGTTTTTGCTACATAAAAAAAATGAAATATTGTCTTTTAGAACCACTGAAAATAGTTTATACTCAGACTTATTCAAATCAACAGTCATAAATGCATCAAATTATGGGAGATATAGCAAAAAATGTATAATATTTAAATAGCTGTTTTAGAGATAGGCAAAATTAGACTATGGAGTGCATTGTCTAAAAAAATAAAAGACTGCAATAATGACAAGTTTAAAAATAACTTGCAGTGATATTTCTGAGCTTTTGAGGTTAATTTTAATCCACTCACTTTTTGTTCAAAACTTGAATCTCAACCAAAGATAACCAAAAACTAAGTGTTATCTTGAAAAGTTGGTTTGTACTTTTTTCCATTTGTGTATTTAAAATGTCCTCAACCTGTAAATCCCTGGTGGTCCTTGAATAGCTTGTCTGTGAAACCTTTTTTTATCAGTCTGAAGTTTCTGTTTGTTGTCAGTGTGTACAAGACAATCAGGTCTGGCCTCTGTTCCACTGAACCTGCTCTCCCTCCTGTGTTAGCTTAGCGTTAGCTTTGTGTTAGCGATGTGCTAGCTCAGTTTCACTTGTCACCTCCTCTCTGATTACTTATCTGCTGTTTACGTTTGACAGTTGTCTGATGGATTTCCTTTAGTGCTGCAACAAACTGCTAAATGTGCTATGTTTCGCTGATAACCTTTGTTGTTAAGTTTAGGCAGTATGTCAATTAACATAAATAAAATTCTGAAGCTAATAACTAGCATTCTAACACACGCTTCCTGATTATTGGACAATGAAAGGTTTTCTAAGTAGATGCAGACAGCACGCAGTGGAGTTATTTCGACCTCAAGAGACAAATTTAGCTCAAATACATGGGAAAAATCAGATACAGGCCTTAAATGTTATTCAACTTAGCATTTGACAAGCGCTGAGGCTGCAATAACTGCTAACAAACTGTATAGTTCAGTATAGCCCAGTTTTTCAGTAGGCATCTTTCAAAACTTAAAATAACGCAATTTGATGTTTTATTTTTTAGATTACATTTGCGGAAAAACATGCCCTGTGCCATGCTAGCAGAGGGTGACTCCAGTTACGTAGACAGAGGTGGAGAGGTCACAGACGACAAATAAGAGCATTACGTAAGCAGCTCTGCTCCTGTCAGTCCGACTGCTCAACACTAAAGCTAATGCACAGAGAAAACACAATACATGTTTTCTTTTTTATTATAGGAGGAGAGAAGTAGTAGGCCTATAGATATATCATAACCAATATTTACCAGTGCTATGTTTGAATTGAAGAACAGTGCTTTATTTTCTGCATGTTTGCTTTGTAAAAAGAGGAGAGACACAAAGGAATATCAAAATAGTTGTCTTGGAGATATGCCAATTTCTTATTTATAACATTTAACCATCAAAGCTGCTGACCTCAACCAACCCTTCTTTGGAATCAGGATGACAGTTTTTATAATGTGACTTATGATATGACTTTTTGTTAAAATTAGCAAAATAGAAAAAATAAATGTGACTTTGTGACAACAGAAATGCTTAACAGACCTCTGCAGATGTAGTAGCGTGATACCCACCATAATAGGACATGTTGTATTACTGCATGCATTTAATTAGACTAATAATATAATGTGATTGGATTGATCTGACTCTCTTGGTTGAATCAGCTGCCCCACCCTTCTCCCTCTTTACTCCCCAGACAGGGCGCGGTTATGGGGTGCTCCTAGATTACCAGTTTCGGTGGAAGTGGTCTAGAATTAGCCCCACCACAATGTTTAAAAATGTCCCTCCTCTGTTGCCATTGCCATAAAGGATGACATGCGGGGCAATTTGCTACAGCTACATTGCGACCGCGCTGTGTATGGTCCATGAAGTCTTCAATATAGTGACGTATTGAGTAGCCAAGCCAAGAACTATGGCTAAATCAGCATCAGTGACATCAGTGTTATTGCAGAGAGGGAGATATTCATAGCACAAGGAGGAGGCTAGCATGAGATGAAGTTAGCAGCTAAAGAAAAAGCTAGCCTCGGGGTTCTAACTGCGTACAGGAACATAAATGACTGTTGAGTTATTAGCGAGCAACCACCGAAGCCTAAAGCGTTAAAAATGTATGTAACTGGAGATATTATTGCTTGAAATGTTACAGACTATGACATTTAAGTTCTTCATCTGGAGTCAAGCGGGTAACAAGATTAGGCCAAGTTACAGGTCAGGTCTGTGGAGAGGCTGCCCCGCTTTCTGTAAGAATACATGTTTTGCAATGCTTTTTTGAGCTATAAGAATGCTTGTTATTGAATAAATGCAAGATAGAAAAGTCTAATGTCATACAGTGCAACATTCCAGGCCAAGCTATGACATCACCAGGGAGACAAGACAAAACCCAAGTGGAAAAGTTACAATGTGTACCTTTTAATAGGGTAAATAGTGGTGTTTTTCAAATCCAGATCCAGGTTCACAGTGTACTGCTAAACAAATACAAGAGTCCCATGCTTTACAGAACATGTTTGTGGAGATTTAAACTGCAAGGTTAGCAGCTTTTACACAAAATAAGATCCCATGGAGACACAGGGAGGGCATCTGACACACAGGGACATTTCAGAATATGTTTGTAGAGTTTTAAACTGCAGGGTTAGCAGCTTTTACACAGAATAAGAGTCATTTTATTACCTACAATCGCAGCCTTTGTGACTTGCTAATTTCGACCAGTCAAATAGCATCTTGCTGTCGTATTTGTGAAGATTTGCTTAGCCTTAAAACATCATGATCTTTAAGTAGCACAGCGGTTTATACAGATTGCTTTAATAATGTTGGTTGCAATGAAAAAGCCATATAAGAGCAGAGTTAAACAGGGAGTGGTGGTAAAATGAGACACAATTAAAGACTTTGGTAAAACAGTTAACCAATACAATAATATATCTTTACAAGCACAAAAGCTCCATGGATCACATTTATTAAGAGTGTTGACGTCACAATAGGGAAAATCATTTAGCAGTACTAGTAACATTAAAGGTCACATATTATGCTGTTTCCTGATCTATGTTATAATGCTCTTTCCTCATCACAAACAGACCTGGAGTTGTGTTTTGTTTCATTCACACATGTTTAACACACAAACCTGCATGTTTGGGCTGAGTTCTTCTCTCGAACTGGAAACACTCCGTTCCACCTTGTGATGTCATGTACAGGACGTGCTCCACTGTGTTTGAAACCCCATACATCTCCACTAGAATCATTTGGACAATTTCAGCCCTGGAATTGCCAATCTCTACTGAACAAAAGGTAAAACGTAGCTGTTAACTTGGAAACTATCGCTTCATGACATCACAAGTTGGAACAGAGCGTTTTGAGCTTTGAAGATGTAGACAGACTAATAATAAAAGGTGAATGAAACAGGTGGGAATGAAACAAAACACAACTCCAGCTATGTTTTTTATGAGCTAATAGCATTATAACATGTCTTCAAGCTCGAACAGGTGGGAATGAAACAAAACACAACTCCAGGTATGTTTTTTATGAGTTAAGAGCATTATAACATGTCTTCAAGCTTGCAAGAGTCTGTTTTGTGGCATATTGGACCTTTAAGTGTTCTATTCTAGCTATAAATAGAACTTTACTATCTATCTTTACTATCTGTTGTACTTTCTGAAAATACAAAAATAATTAGCCTAACATTACATTCTATTCCATCATTCAGACAAGTTGAGTTGATTAGAAAAAGCTTATATTTCAAAGTCAGTCAATCAATCTGTGGGTTTCCGAATGATGAAAAATTCGGGCTGTTGCCATAGGGATTAACAATTTGAAACAAGATATTATGTCTTTTGAATGTGAAAAGGTCCTTAAAATGTTGTATATAATAGGAAGCAGATTTTATGTATACTTATCAATTTATGTAGGATTATAGACATTGATCTACTTTGTAAAACCTAACTGAACTACTTAGTATAAACTACATTCAAAACAAAACAACAAAGAAATAGTATATGTCTACCATATAGTCTAATAATGTTTGTAAGTCCTTCCAAATGGCTTGGCCGCTGTTTCCTGTCTTGGCTCAGTTGATTATTTGTACCCCTATAGGTAGATTTGTTTTGCATCAGTTTTTTAGTTTATCATCATTACACATCTAGGGCAGTAGCATGACAGGCACATAATCACACATTCAGACATTCACATTGGCCCGCAGAATCACATGTTAATACATACAAACATGGTTAAATAAATCCCTTTAAACTGCAAGATCAACACAGTGATTTGTTCTTAAGGATGCTGTTTCAGATGGTGAATGGTTTTGTCCTATGCCGTCAGACATTGATCCATTCATTATGAGGAAATCCAATATGGCCGCTGTCGTTCTTGTCTCTGTTAATTGTGTAAGGTGAAGCGTATCGACCCGTGTACCTTTTGACCTTATTCTTATAGGGACGTCTTTCACTAGTAATGTCAGGTTCAGTATCATAAATGAATATTGTGTAGTTATGTCATTTGCTAACATAAAAAGTATGTTATAGTATGGGATAAACTCATCTACCTTTCATTATTTCCATCCGGGTTGTCAAACGTATCGAAAATCACATATTAATCATTACTAAAACTAGTATCGAAACTAGATTCTCATTTAAGCAGGTATCGGTACAGAAAAAAAAATCACATAACTGGATCAAATTTGACCTTTCCTCAACAGTTTTATCAGAAATACCATTGTAAGACAACATGGTATAATAAACAAATGCTATTATTTTGTGTTGAAAATGACAATATTGTCCAAAAAAAGGTTTTAAAATGATCATTTGTGTGTCAAAATTGGTATCTAGTATCGAGTCTATTCTTCAGTATCGAAATCAAGTTTGATATAGTATCGTGACAATACTATTTTCCATTATTTCAATTCCACACCTTTTTTATGTCTCATGATTGCTATGTTTTATGGCATTTTGTTTCATTCCAGGCAAAACAACATCTCCATGGAGAAAATAAGCTTTGGGACGCTCCGTCTAAAAACTTGCGTAGTGCCCCTTTAATGCTATTTCGAGGCAACAATAATACACTCACTACCTCTTGAGCACATTTTCCTCTCTCTCCCTTTACATGGTGTTGGGTTGATTTTGTGTTAGAGGGTAAACAGGGCAGATCTGGGTGTGTCTAAACCCTCAAAGGGCATCTCTGTGCTCAGCTCTAAACGAGGACAAAACCACCACAGTCTCAGTCTCTTCTGTCTGACACGTGCACTTAAGAGGAAACTGCTGCCTCACTCAAAACTCAATGGGACTAAACATGAGGGCTATAAGCATTCTAGTCGATTAACCGGTCGACGGTGTCTTGGTCGACCAAAATTTGAAGGTACGGAGTGAGTTGGCAGAAGATTTGGGAGTGAATCATGAGTTTAATCTACCTCATTAAAACCTTTCCGAGTTCTTGTTTTTGGATGAATTCCCGTGCAGGCGTAGTCTTGTGACGCAGTTTCGGTCAGATATAGAAATACGTAATAATTTTGAGAGCTTTTGCCACGCCCTCTTTTTAGTTCACTAATCGATCGGCAGGACGTGTCTTTAGCCAACCAAGAATTTCTTTAGTCGATTACACCCTTGTCTTTTTATAGAAACATAGTTGTACCTGTAGTTTAGACCTCTACAAACATGTTCTGAAATGCATGGGATTCTTGTATTAGTTAATCAGTTCATATTGTTTGAGTAACATGGCACATTTTGGACAGAATCCTACTTTACTTTTTAAACATATTGCAAATCTCATGGCAATAGAGGGAAAATCACTATTACATTTTTTAATTTTAAATATATACTTTTTTATGTTTTGCAACATCTTGCAGCACTAATGGGCATTTTTTTATCACGTACAATCATTTACTGCAGTGGTGATTCACACAGAAGCAGCTCTTGTCTTGTCTTGTTGAGAATTTAAATGTCTTGGTTCAAGTTCAAATCTAGCACAAAACATGAGTGGAAATATAAATATGAGTGTATAGGGTCTTGTTTGGGGGGTTTCTGTCTCAGATGTAAAGGGAAAAGTGTCCTGTCCCTCTAGTGCCCACAGCCTATTTCCAACTGTCTCTTGATTCATGCAGCTTAAGTTACACAGACTCTCCCACCACAACATATTAATCCACGTGGCTAATGCCGTCCTCCTCTGTCCTCTTTCCTCTCTCTCTTCTCTGTTTCACTCTCTTCTCAACCCCCTTTCCTTTTCTCTATTTCTCTTCCTCTACAATCTCCTATTTCTCTCCTTTTCTTCTCCTCCCTCTCTTTCTTTCCCACCCCCCCTCTTTTTTCCTGTTGCTCACTCTTTTCTCTCCCTTCTCCCCGTTCTCCTCCCTCTCTCTGACTCCTCATCTACTTTTGCACTCCTCTCCCTCCCTCTCTTCTCTCACCCTCTCCTCCTCTCCTTGTCTTGCTTCTCTCTCCCTCTCTCTCTTTTCTCCCCCTTTCACCACTCTCTGTCTCTATCTATTATCTCATTTTCCCTCTCTCCTTCCCTCTCCCCACTGTCTTCTCTCTGTCTCTGGCTCTTTTGCCTCATCTTCTTTTTCTCTCTTCCCCCTTCTCTCTTTCTAACCCCCCCCTCCTTCTCTCTCTCCCCTCTTCCTCTCCCCTCTGATCCTCTTTCTCCCACCCCTCTCCCTCTCTGTGTCTTCCTCTCCCTCTCCTCTCTCAGCCTCCCTCCCTCTCTCCTCTCTCACCCCTTTTCTCCTCTCTCTCCTTCTTATCCACCCTCTTTCTCCCTTCTTTCTCCCCCCCTCTCTCCTTCTCTCCCGCTCTTCTTCCCCCTCCCTCTTCTCCATAGCCACAAACACACAGAGCTTTGCAGACTCACTCTTCATGATGACTTCACTGGGAAATGCCTTGAGCTGCTTCCTGGATCTGTCCCAGTCTGACACGCACACAAGTCACTCGTCTTCTTTAAACCCACCCGACTGCTGCAACTTTTCTCTGCAATGTGTAACCTCAAATGTGCCCTATAATCTCTATTTTAAGTACAAGTCGAAAATTTAGGGCCTGTATAAAGCTAAACTTTATTTCTTTACTCATTTACAAAAAACGGTGGGTACCTCAGTTTAAAATGCTAAATGTTTGTTTCCCAGAAGAGTATATTACAAAAGTAGCACTTTTACTTTACAATAAATAAAGGGAATGCTAACAACAACTAGCATGCTAACAGCACACCAGCATTACTTCCTGGTTCACAGAGGATAAGAAGGCTTTATAATTAGATACAAACACAACACAGCCTTTACTATATATCTGTACTGGGGCAAAGCACATTTTACTGCAAAAAACAGGTACAGCCCATAGACTGTATAAAGAAGTGGACAAAGGGAGTGTGACGTCACCCATAGCGTTCGGCTAGTGGCGAATTTGGAGCTGAGTTCCACAATTGGAATTCCAACCGCGACTATTATAGAAACCAAAGAGCCAATCTGGAGCGAGGCTGATGAAGTAACATCCCACCACAAGTATCATAGCAACCAAAGAGCCAATCCGGAGCCAGGCTGAAGGTAACGCATCTTCTCGCTCACACCGCTGGTTTAGCAGGGAGTGGGCGCTTGGCTACGTTGTAAGTCAAACCTGTTGCTAATGTTAGCAGGAGCGACCTTGGGGAATGAAGGCACCTGATTTATCTGTTATCAATGTTCATATCTTGATTTACGGCCAAAGCGAAATAAAAACACCAGGGTCATATAGAGTGGGTTAATACGAACATTTTATGACCAAAATGATGAGGCTCACTACAGCAGTTACAGAGGGAGGGGCGACAGTTTTTCAATGTAAAGTAAATTGGAGCCAGAGTAGATGGAGCCAGAGCCCATGATCACTTCCTATTTGTAACACGGTGGCTAGCACGTTAGCTATGTCCATTTATGTATACGACCACTATATACATATACTATGGTACAGCCTCTTTAATAAAACAAGTAAATGTGTACTACAACAACAACTGGGTGTAAAATAATACAAAGTACACTGGTTCAAAATCAAGTACAGCACAGGATTTTGAACCACAAGTTAATAACATGTTTAAGTTTGAACAGTTGTAATCTAATATTTCACCATTACAAATGCACAACTTTCTGGGATAGTCTCATGGCCCTCATTCAACTATGCTTCTGATTAGACAAAATTGGTGCCCCACAGCCATACTTTTTTTAACACCATAAATTTCAGTCTCAGTTTTTATTTTCCAATGTTCACATCCTTCAGTTTTTCATTGTTTGTTTGTCGAGGCACTGATCAGGAATTTGGAAAATGTGGATAGGTCAGCCTCCCCCATGTGCCTTAAAATGAAGTTAAACCTGTTTTGTACCACACAGGTGCATTGTCTAAAATCCCGCACCTACAATAGATGAGACACAGACCATCTGGCACACTCTCTTTAGTGGTATTTGGTCTTATATGACTAAACCAACATTATTTTTAAGTATTTTTCAACCATTAACACAATACACCATAATTGCTGTTTTGTGACTTGACTGTGCTAAATGAGGCAGTTAAAGTCATTCATTTGTGCTCCCAATTGTTCCAACCATTTATAAACTGACAAAATCTTTATGGTTTGCAGGCATTGTTTGGTGGTAGCACAAAGGGGTAATTAACTACACTGAATAAATGAAGCTACATACTTGACAAATATTTGATGCAGTGGCAATTTATAACTTAACTTGAATGCTTGTCATTTTTGAGTTGGCAGACGGCTAAACAAACCATTCATTTTTATTTCTGTCTTTACTTGCAGAGGGATCCAGACTACTTGAAGTTATGGCTGGAGATTTTCGTCAGCTCCTATGAAAGATGCCTAAATGTGGATTTTGAGAAGCCACCAACCAGGTGATACAAATGTGAATGGTTGCTAGAAATGCTACAAACTGATTAACGGTCCTGTACCAGATTTTTCCCATGCGCTTGAACAATGGGGCGACAGTAGCTCAGTTGGTAGAGCGTTTGTTCCCTGAGCTGAAGGTTGGTGGTTTGAACCTCGCTCTCAACATAAACATCATTGGTAGAATACTGTCGTTGTGTCCTTGGGCAAGACACTTAACCCCCCTCACCCCCAGTGTCTGTATACACTGGTGTATGAATGTGTGTGTGAGTGCGCTATATAAAATGTGACCAAAATATGTTATGTCCCAGCACAGATATATTGTCTGCATCTAATTAGAAAGCATTTTATTCTCCAATAATCAGGAAGTGTGTGTTAGTATGCTAGTTGTTAGCTTTACTGTCACAGCAAAATTCCACTCTGGTCTCTGAAAAATCAGGTACAGTGCGCTTAACTAATCTGTTTAACAGTCCATTTCTACATTCATTATTAGCCCCCTCATTTTCTCTGGCACATAAACTATTCTGCAGTACTTAAAAAGGGGGTATTATGCAAAATTGATTTTATTTCTAGCCCTCTACCATGTTATAACATTGTTCCCTCATCAAAAACATTCCTGAAGAGGTTTCAGATGTCATCCATGCATGATTGAGTAATTTAGTGATCTCTCCCATGCCCTATTCGAACCCTTCTTATGGTTAGCTGTAAAATTCTGTCCAAATCTCCGCCCACAAGCCTACGTCACCAATGCTCCCACACGGCAATTCTCCACAAATACAAAAACATGATACAAAACTGTACACAGCAACTTGACAAACCTGATGCGATGTGCAATAGTTTTATTAGCGGGATGCAGCTGATTGTGTTGTGATAGCGCTCTGAAGGGGGAGTGACTTAGCGTGCAGAGCAAAGGGAGGAGAGACTCAGAGCATCAACAACGAAAGTGAACCTTATAAAACATGTTAATATGTTGTTTTTGGTGAAAATAGTAATTTTAAAAGAGTAAAAGGTAATATGTTGATCTAAATATGTTATGCGTTAGCAGGTAATACCCCATAGAAGTGTAATACCCCCTCTTTAAAAACATATTTAACTGAGCACCATCTGAAGTAGTGTTTATATGAAAAACAGTTCCTCTATCCATCTAAGTTTTATCTGTCTTTCCTCCTCTTTTAATGACTTTTCTAAGTCTCTCATAAAAATCAGTCTTCTTTTTCTTGGTCCTTTTCCAGTCCTCTTCTTTCCCTCTTTTAGCTCTGTGTGGATCCCTCCTTCTCTCCTCGCAGCTGTCACATCTGCTCCTCCATCTCGTCAATACACTCAGGGCCTGGTTCTTTGCTGCAATTTCTCTGATGAGCTGAGCCAAGTCTAGATGCTGTTTTTTCCCACTAACGAGAAGTTGATTGGATACAGTAGCCAGTATTGTGCCTGTAGAAAAGAGATTTTAAAGACGCTGTACCTGATTTTTACCATCTAAAAATGTGAAAAACCGTTTGCACTTATGCATTCCTAGCATCTAATTATTCACTGTGATGAGTTTGGTAAATGGCCACACACACACACATTCATACACCAGTGTACGCAGACACTGGAGGCAAGATGGGTTAAGTGTTTTGACCCAAGACACAACAGCAGCATTCATCGAGCTGACTGCTTTACCAATGATGTTTATGTCGAGAGTGGGATTTAAACCGGCAACCTTCAGATCAGTGGACAAACACTCTACTGTCGTTTATAAACTCTTTTCACAACTTTCAGCGACCAGAGCAGAGTTTTGCCTTTAGTAATCCTAACAACAACTAGCAAGCTAACGTACTCATTCTCTGACAATAAATCAATGAAGCTTTAAAATCAGATTCAGGCAGCACACTGTGAACTTATTTTAGCCCTAAGAGTTGCTTATACAGAAGAATGGCTGACCATTCAAAAGATATGATATTTTGTTTTAAATTGTTAATTGTTATGGCAACTATCCTAACTTTTCATCTTTCTGAAACCCACGGATAGGGTTGAACAATTTAGAAAATAGATTCCAATTGTGACAAGAATTGAAATTGCAATTGCTGTATGTTTTAAGTCCACTTTGTGAACTCACCCTAATCCACTAGTTAAATATGAGGTACACAAAGGTGTTCATAGTAACTGTTTGTAACTTTGCTTTGCGTTGCTTTATCAGGAAAAATTAAATATTTGTGTATGTTTTGCATAGATGACGGCATACAGCTCTTTACCAGCAGCACACAAAGAATACACTATGCACTTTCATTCTCTGAAACAACCGCATTAACAAAGCAACTGGTAACAGAAAGGCATTTATTTGAATAATGGAGATATCAATAGACAGTAATAAACTTTGTAATATATTGAGTTTTTAATGTCAAGATACATTAGAATACATTTATATGAAATATCTTTTTATAGATGCATCTTGTTGTACCTTTAATTTGCACCTCTACAAACATGTTTCCAATTGTGCAGCTCTAATATTTGTTTATGTTTTCTCTTAGGCCAGAGGAGTTGCCCCCGGTGCTGACCCTACTCCCGGACAACATCCTTCAGGTTTTGCGTCACCAGCTGCTGCAATGCGTCCAAAAGGCCTCGGACGGTCTGGAGCCAGAGCAGCAGAACCTGGCTCTGCTCCTCCTCAAGTTCCTCATTCTCATCTGCAGGTCAGAAAGCAACTGCAACTGACAAAGACAATAATAATAACGCTCACACAGGATAATAGAGCCCCGTTCACACATGCAGCTTGACCCGGGAATTTGCCTGCATTTTGCCAGATCGGGATCATGTCTGAACATAGCCAGAACTGATTTCCCTGCATTTTTGATCTGGCAATTTCTTGGGTAAATTACTGCTGGGAATGTGCAGGGAAGCCTTATGAGAGAATAGAGCTAGTAAATTGTCAGTATCACTGTTTGGTTATCTGGTTACGAGCTTGGTTTCCTTGGTTATCTACTTGGTTTCCTTGGTTATCTGCTTGGTTTCCTTGGTTATCTGCTTGGTTTCCTTGGTTATCTGCTTGGTTTCCTTGGTTACTATCTTGGTTTCCTGGTTACGTCACACGATTGCATTCTGTTCTCATTATATTTAAATGATGCAGCCGCACGTTGTTATTTGAGAGAGTGCAGAGAGCCAAATGCAGGTTAAGTGTGATCAGAGCAGATCCGACAATGTTCTGGGACTGGTGCATGTGTGAGCGGGACTTAGGTTGCATTCATGTAACATTACAACATTCTTGAATCCCTATATTTTCAACCTAAGATGGAGGACTGATCAGAATTCTATGGTGAAATTTCCTGTTTAACTGTCAGATTGTAGATTTGTTGACCTGGTTTTTAATATCTCTGTAATTACTGGGCCCATCCACATGAAACTAAAACTGGCACAAATTTTAACACCTTCCCTGCTAGCATAAACTAAAGTGGTGCCATTATTCACAAAGACGGGATTGTTGTCAGTTGAAAGGACTCTAAGACACAAGTGTCAAGTTTGTGGAGCCAATCTCCAACCAATAGTAAGGTTCAGCAATTGTGGAACAGAACGATATTGGATATTTCTTCCAAAAACTGTAAATAGAGGGCGAGGTGCTATATAACTCTATCTTAAATTATGACATCATTAAATTATAGAATATCAATGCAACCTATTAAGAAAGTACTTCTAATGTGCTTTTTTACAGGAACTTGTCCAATGTGGAGGAGATCGGCACTTGCTCCTACATCAATCACATTATCAATATGACCACCCTTTACATTCAGCAGGTGAGATCTTTGCACAAAGAATAAACTTGTTCTAACTTAATAATTCATCGAGGTTTGAGTAATGTATTTTAATTCTTAACTTCTATAATCCTACTACGTAGTACTAGCTAGTGTTATTCTATAGAATGTTGGATATCTAGTTTAGATAGAGCAAGGTTTCAATCCTGCTCATTCTGTCCCAGGGCAGATGTGACTACATGGGCCGTTTTACAATCACTCAATGAATAAATATTTGACCAAATTGTAAATAAACATTGAGTATTGGGAAACTGATTTTTTTTGTAATCATTTGCAATCAACGCATTATTTAAAGTATCCGGTTTCACTAGTTTCAGCCAAATTTTGCCACTGATGCAATAACCCTAAAGCAATATTATCCCCACTAGTTCAAAGAAAAAATATGATAAATACTGACTCCCAAAAATAACAATAACAATGTCATTTATTAGTCCATATAGTATTTATTGTGACAGGCCTAATACTAATTTGCATAGATTAATACTATGCATTTTACTGATTCTTAAGGCTAATTATAATTTCTGTTGGTTATAGTTGAAAAGCAAGACCAAAGAGAAGGAGATGGTGGACCAGAGCCAGGCTGAAGAATTCGTCCGTCACGCTTTGGCTTTCTGTGAGAGTCTATACGACCCATATCACAACTGGAGGCATCGGACCAGCGGGTAACTGAATATACCATACATGCCATGCAAAATGATCAAATATTAATGTTAGCAGCTTTTATGTGTGTATTTATAACTTAACTGGGTTGGTTTGATTTCAGAGAGCAGGTTGGGACAGTGGAGCGGAGCAGGCAGAAGTACAAGGCAGCACCTCTCACTGTGGAGTTTGTTCCTTTCTTTTATCGTAAGTCTATTTTTGACTGATTTATGATGAATACAACAATATGATATAAATTAGAATCAATTTTAATGACAAAAAGAAACGATTTAGCTGTACTGTGGTTAAGAGCGAGCCAGATCTAATAATATTAAAGGCTCTCTACCTTATTTTTACTATCTTAAAAACATGAAAAACAGAAATAGATAATATTTAATGGTTTGCAGAAGTTCAAAGTTGCTTACTTTATACCTTCTTAGCATCCTAATTATTCACAGTAAAATGCTTTGTAACATAACAGCACGCAGCTGACTTATTTTGACCTTAAGACCTGTTTATACAATGCATCTGTACTCGGGCAAGACACATTTAGCTCAAATACATGAAAAAAAATGGTACAAGCTCTTTAATATTGCTTTGAAAACATTACAAGTTAAACATGCAAGATTAGCCAAACATGTGTGAATGAAACTAAAGATAATTTCTGTTATATCATAATATATGGTCTTTAAAACACTATTAGATCAAAACACTGATCTTGACCTAGTTAAGAACTGCATTATGATTTGGGTTTGAATGTTATTTTAAATGACCCTTTGTTGATTGCTATAGTTGTGGTATGAGTGGCACGAAGCAAAGAGACTTCACAGAGCCAACACCGCGAATGTGTTGACAGATGAGTTAATAGATGACCAGGACCATGAGCTGGAGGTCACAGCCACATACCATTCTACCCCATCTGCAAATCTAGTCTAAAATATCAAACAGTGCTACTATTTACCAGGGCTTGCAATTTTAACAATATAACATCACAACAACAGTAATAATTCATATATTGCACATGATATTTGCCATAGGGTTGCAGCAAGTAATCGGAGTACTGCTGATAGTCGTATTTTGATAATCGTATTGTTAGCTGGACTACACAAGCCAAAAGATGTCTACATTTTTTACCTTTACTATCACGGCAAAACTCCGCTCCGCTCTGTTGTGAATAGTGGTTATAACGTCAACACTGAATAATTAGGATGCTCTGAATGTATAAGATAAGTGAGGACTAACTTTGGTTCACTGCAAACCATTTAAAATGAACTAGTTTTTCACGTTTTTAAGAGTGTAGCAATCAAGTACAGCGCCTTTAACATTATAATCTATTGAATAGGTGTGGCTGTGTTTTATGGTTCTGCTTTGTTTGCACAGATAACATTGCCTACAGATCCTTTCAATGCATTTCAATGTTTATATTATGGCTTTTGTTCCTGTTACAGAATGCTTCCAGGAAAGTGAGCATCTAAAGGAGAGTTTAAAGTGCTGTTTGCTTCACCTGTTTGGGGCCATAGTTGCCGGGGATCAGGTAAGACTATAGATACAATTTACACAACCACAAGTTATAATTGAAAAATATTTATTTATGCGTTAGAGATACAGTGATGTCAGTGCACAATATACAACAGTTCAGTTCCCTTATTTATGGTCACGTAAATAAATAAAACATAGAAAACCATAACCAGTTTTTCTTTCATGGTAATTTGGGGTTTGGAAATGCTGTGAAATAGTTTTGAAGAATTTATAACTTCAAACGTTTCATTGACTCAGAATGTTTATTTTAGGCTCCGGCCTTAGATCTAAAATAAACATGGAAATGAGGGTGAGAGAGATCATAGAATACTGGCGGGATATCAGATAAAAAAGACTTGAGAACAAAACGGTATCTTTCCTCCTTTTTGATCAAATCACTGCAATAAAACATGTCTACACTGCCAAAAAAGGACATTAGCTATACTTACTGAAATTAACTGAACTCAAAAAATATTTCTTCCATGAATATGTTGGTTTATTTTGGTTCCGCCTAAAAAAAAAAAAAGGCAAATGAATTGGCTTGAATTAGATTTAGAAAAATAATAGAAACATTTTTAAATCAGTAAAAAAAGACTACTGCTGTTCAAACTAAATAAATAAAATTTGTAATTATATAAAACATATTTTTCGTTAGCCTCATTGCATCATTGCCCAAGTAATTTTCAAGGTTTTGGGGAAAATACAAAAATAAGATGACTGGAGCGGTTTGGATTATTTTACATTTTTTTGGCTGTAAAAATAAAATAAATATAAATACATATTGGTCATTGGGCGAGGATAGAGGCAGTGGTACCTACAGATGCAGCAGGGTCTGGAGAGTAGAATGAGACAGAAAAATTTGACCAAAAAATTAGGCAGTTATGCTGTGAGGCTGGCATTTTACTCAATCCATGTGTTTCAGAATGATGAAAAATTACCGTTGCCATAGCGATTAGCAGTTAAAATATTACATCTTTTGAATGGAAAAAATGTTGCATATATCTTTTTACAGTGCAAGTGCAACCTGTCTCTTGTTTGTTCCGTAGAGAAATGCATTGCTCGCTATCTCCCCAGCCACTATGGAGGTACTGATGCGGGTGCTAGGGGACTGCTCGCTCGGCAGCTGCCCCACGGACGAAGGAGAGGACTGGGACAGCGAAGCGCCCGATCGAAAGGCCCTGCTAACTCTAGGCTGTCTACGGGAAGTGGTACAGCGCCTCCTAGCTTCCAGTTCGGACCAGCGCCAAGTGGAGATTGCGTCGGTTCTGGAGAATTATTTCAAGTTGCTCAATTCGGATCCGGCTGCAGTAGTGGCTTCAAAACAACAGCAGCAGAAGCAGGGGAAGGGAAAAGTGCCAACTCTGGGGAGACACTGGGAGAGCAGATTTGTGGCACTACAAGTCAATATGTTAGGTATGTACTGTACAAAGATCAGGGAAAACAATACAGCCACTAAAAGATATGCGATTTATGTTTTAATATTAGGATTCTGTTTAAAGTTCACAATTTAAACGCCTCCAGAAGAATTCACAAACTGACAAACTATGACAAGAATCACATTTCAGAACATGTTTGTACAGATCTAAACTACAGGGTTGGCAGTTTTCATGCAGAATATACAGGAGATTTTATTGTATGGGAAATTGCTTCTATTATAATTGCAATTCCAATTCAATTGCAATTAATCTTACCAACCATATCATATTTTTTCCCTGATCTGTGTATATTTTAGGTGTATAAACTTTTAATATTAAAAGCATAGCAATAGCAGCATTAAAGAGCATTGTATCTAATTGTATTTTTCTCATAGATACCATCAGAGACATGTTCCTGTGCTCGGATAGGCCGGTTCTACAAGCTATCTTCCTGAACAGTAACTGCTTTGAGCATCTCACGAGACTCCTACAAAACAGCAAGGTAAACTCCATCTACTCTTGTTTCTCTAAACATGGCACAAATTTGGGTGAGAGTGAGTGGAATTGCAGTTTGCACTCTCTAGATTTAAAACTTAAAATTTAATATGGCAGGTTTTCATGTTTTTCTAATTCTAACTTGGTTTGGTGAGATAGTACATGTGGTAAATATTTATCATAGTTTTACATCAGTTAAGTGGCAGTGGCAGTGGAAAAAAGTTGAAGTACTAAAAAACAGGAAGCAGAGCTAACGTCTAAAATGGAATATCTCTACCTATGTTATCGCCCCATTCAAAAGTAAGTTATTTCTGGGCAGTTTGAACCTTCATTTAAAAATAAAGTTGTTATCATTTATTTTTATTAGTCTAATCATAACTATTCTGCAATTTAGACAAGTTTTCGCTCTTGTTTACAATATGGTTGCTAGGTAACAGTTATGGAATTACTGTACCTCTAGATTAGATTATAAGTATGCATTAACCTGAGCAAATACTATATATATTTATATAGTTTATATAGTTATCAAAATAGAGGAATTTTGATATTATTATAGGTGGAAAAAATGCATTGTCTTCATTTTTGCATGTCACACAGGCTTGGCCCACTGGTTTCACCTCTTCACAGCAACCCTAATATCTAACTGGCTTATTGTAACCTTTAACCTCTCACTTCTCCTCCTCCTACATATTCCTCCCCTGCACTCCCTCCCCATGGCTAATCCTTAACCTTATCCCCATAACCCTTTCTGTATCACCTCTTGCTTTGTTGACATGTTGCCTGTATTATGTATTGTGTGTCAGCTGATAAATGCTAGGAGCACGTCGGCTGACAAGGACCAGAAAGATATAACCAACAACATGTTACTGTCAGGAGAGAGGGACACGCAGGTACCACGGAGATACCATTCACTTTATTTATTTAAGTTTTATTTTAAAGTTCATTCACCCGCCTATCACCTACTGCTGCCAAACACCCCAGTACCCTCCCTTTAACCACTCCACAGCCTGACGAGATATTTATATCAAATTTGACGCTGAGTATTTAGGAGACAAGAAAAAAGGTGTTTTTAACAATCACCAGACACATTCTGCGGTCAAATGGTTCATTCCCATTGCAGACAGCAGAGGGAGCTCCAACATCTAAATGCCTCATTGGAAACAGAAGTGTAGTTTATAAAGTGTGTTCCTAATGTAGACATAATTTTAAGTTAGCGAATGTGAAATACTTATCCCAAGGTGACCAAATACATGTTTAAAAGGGAATTAAAGCCACAAGAATGCAGAATATTAGGTCTCTGATTTTTAAACATGCAGATTTCTTTTTAGGTTTAATATTTTTCTAAAGTAAAAAAAAAAATCAATACATTTTAATATAAATGCTGGTAATGAAGCACTATTACCAGTTATTATTTACAGTTTGATGTATTTCTGTAAATATTTTTATTGTTTACATCCATCCATCTTCTATTTGAACTCTTTGATTCTGGCCTTTATTTCACAGACCAATCCTGTCTGTCCCATTTGTGCTCTGTTGAAAAGGCTACACGTCCCTTTCATTGTGAACAAGCTTTCATTCTCTAGTATAAAGACACTTTTTATTTGGCTGTATAATCCCTCCATTGATGTATTCAGAGTGAACACAGGTGGACTGGCCTGTATCAGACCACCACCTGTAGTCTCTTAGTTTAACCCTGTGGAACTTAATATAGTGACAGATGCAATGGCCTGATGTAGTACTAGTCTGGGCAGAAGTTTGAATAAATACTTTAGTTTTCTAACAAGGCGAGTAGTGCTGCAAGATTAATCGCAATCAAAACAAAGTCACAATTTGAATAGACGCAATTAGCAAATTACAATGTCTGCAATTTTTAAGTACTAAAATTTCCTCCATAAACAACAAAATCTCCTGTTGTATTCTGCATAAAAACTGCTGACCCTGTAGTTTGGATCTGTACAAGAATGCTCTGAAATGTGATTCTTGTATTAGTTTGTCAGTTCATATTTCAGTTTTTCCTTCGGGATGCGTTTAAAATATGAACTTTTAACAGAATCCTATTATTAAAACATAAATCACAAATCTAATCCAAATGCTTGTCACAAAAATGGCAATTAGAGATTTTTCCCAAATCAGCCCTAGAGACGAGTCATATTCTAATATTAAAATGATAGATTTTTAAATTATAAGTAAATCAAACTTTCAACATTACAAAAGTAGGTCACATAAATTCCCCCAGACCATTAAAATTATTTACATTTGAAATAAGACAATTCCTAGTCTTACAATATTTTGACATCTGGTTTTACAATTATTTCAGTAACTGTACAGTGGATTCACCCCCTTGTTTTTTTTAATCTGCTGTACCATTTTAAGATATATACTCTAAGAAACATTATAGTCCAAAAGTGAAAACTATTTATATATTATTACAAAAGTAGAATATCTTAGACTATTGCCAATCTTACATAAAACAACTTTAAAAAAAACAGGTTAAAACTAATTAGTTAATTAATTTTCATTAAATTTCAGCTCTATTCAAGTCTTGCTGTGGAGTGATCTCATTAATTTTCTTTTATTTATATTTGCTTTGTCGTCTCTCTCCCTCTCCTCCATTTTGTCCTGGTTGTCTGCGGTATAGTGGGCTCCATTGGAATGCTATCACAATGTTCTGGTGTGTTACTCTGGCAAAGCTAACCAGATTTTGCTGTGATTTTTGGCATTCGGCATTCATTCGTGTTTTTACTCTTAAGTCCCTCTCCAGCTTGTCCAAGATTACCAAATTTAATTGCTACAAATAACTTGAAAAACTACAATATATTACATACCAACATAGGACTTAGCTGGATAGAGATTCGTGTTTCAAAGGCTGCATGCTTTCAAATTTGAATGTTGGTTGTCAACGGGGAGTTTGCACTGTTTTGAGAATTTGTTGTTTTAAATGTTTCTTCCTGCTTCAGTTGCTGTTCTTTAAAATAGGACAGTGTTCAAATTGAAGTAGAAAGACAAAAGTATCTGGAACAGGAAGTTGTACTGACAATGAGTTGATTATTTACTCAATAGTTGTGTTTCCATTAAATGTAACTCATACTACTGTGATACACAGTCATTGTATATTACCGCATATAAAACTATTATCAAAAATACTTTTATGTAAAATGTAAAAAACAGAACTAGTTTGCACGGTTTGCAGTGGCCCAAAGTTATTCTTCCCTTACCTTATGCATTCTGAGCATCCTAATTATTCGCCAAGATGAGATTATACTTTTTTTTTCTTTTCAGAACTTTCAGGGACGGTAAAGCTGACAACTAACATGCTAACACGCACTTCCTGATTATCGGACAATAAAACACTTTATAGTTAGAGCAGACAGTACATAACAGACTTATTTTGACCTCAAGAGCAGCTTATACAATATACACTACCAGTCAAAAATGTGGGCACACCCTCTTAATCAATGTTTTTTTTTAATTTTTACTACTTTCTACATTTTATACACATACAGAAGACATCAAATATATGAAGTAAGATATATGGAATAATGTAGCGAAGAAAAAAAGTTCCTTTTTTATATTTTATATTCAAAGTAGTCACCCTTTGCTTTGTCGAAAAATATTTAGTTATTTAACTTTTTTTTCTTTACTACATAATTCCATATATCTTACTTCATATATTTGATGTCTTCCGTATTTATATAAAGTGTAGAAAGTTGTAAAAAAAAAAAAAGTGTCCAAACTTTTGACTGGTGTTGTTTAAACAAACACCAGTATAAAATACAATGCTACAATACAATATTTATGGAAACACAACTACTTTGTTACACTAATTGAATCAAACGTTGTGTGCTGCATGTTGTGTTTTGGTCCATTATGAGACCTTATAATGCAGCATGCACATTACATTAACATTGAGATTTGGTTTGTGTTCCTTGTTCTTTACCCATAATCCATTGCAGCTGTAACCATAAGGACACAGTTGCATAATTCATTAACTACATTTGTTTTACAGGTGTTTCAGGGAAGATTGGACTCACTCGCGGTTGCAACCATTAAGGCGCTTACAACAGTAATGCACAAGTCACCGGCTGCAAAGGTAAAAGAGGAGATGCTATTGCTGCGTTCACACACCAAAACCAGGACTAAACCAGGATCAAACCAGAGCAAGTCTAAACACTGCCAAGGACCGTATCTAAACCGGAACCAAACTAGGACTAAGCCATTACTAAGCCATTACTAAGCCATTACTAAGACAGGACTAAGCCAGGATGAAGACAGGATTTAGCCAGGACTAAACTAGGACTAAGCCAGGATTTAGCAAGGACAGGGCTAAACCAGGGCTAAACCAGGGCTAA